>DF365179.1:29167-41960 GCA_000787875.1 Solanum virginianum
GAATAATACTTGAAGTAAAATCTCCTCAACCTAGATGCATGAAGAACTGGACGAACCATACCCATATCCATAGGCAACTCCAATTCGTAGACCACCTTACGAATTTTCCTCAAATACCTATAAGGACCCTCACACCTTGGGCTCAATTATCAACCTTACACACCTAGCCCACCTTGCTTCCTAAAGCCACCATCTCCCCCTTGGGAGTAAACCCCCATTCTCAAATTCACCCAACATCATTCCCAACCTAGTTAACCGGTGAACTTCTCCAACCACCCCTTTTTGTCACCCCCAAGATTCTTACTTCCCATAATTAGCAAGCAACCTCACATTCATCAAAATTCACAACATCACCCTCAAATGATCTGCAAGCTCTAAATAAGTCAACATTTCATCACTATAGACCACCACAAGCATGACAATGTAGGATTTAAGACCTTATTCATGAAACCCATAAACATAGCCGGTGCATAAGTCAACCAAACAACTCCACCATGACTCAAAATGCTCATTCCTAGTCTAAAAATACATCTAGGTATATCAACTACCCTCATTCTCACTTGGGAACAAACACCTGAACCGAAGATCAATCTTAAAGAAGTGACTAACCCATTGAAGTTGGTCAAATAGATCATAAATCCTTGGGAGAGGGTACTTATTCTTTATGTTAACCCTAATTAGTTGTCGGTGGTCAATATATATCCTAAGGGATCTATCTTTCCTCCACACAAACTACATCGAAAAGCTCACTGGGAAAGACATTAAGGAACTCATCTATCATCGGAATAACTCAATAGAAATAACTTAGGTTCAACACCTCTAACTCTTACAAGATGATAATTGCCACCCTTAGGGATCAATTGTACCTCAAGATAAGAAATGGGCTTACCTCTTTACTACCACTCAAGAATAGGTTTATTAAGGAATTGGAATCTAACTCTACAAGTCCTACAATCAATAGGAACACAATATGCATGTAACCAATCCATCCCCAGAATAACCTCAAATCTCCCACATCTAATTCAACAAAAATCACAAGACAAGACCTAAATGCAATATGACCACGCAATAATTTCTATAGACCATTCTAGCAATAATAGACTCACCAATGGGGTAGACACAAATAAATTCACATAATAATTCGGAACACACATGAAGCCCACTAGTAACAAAAAAGAATAATGAAGGAAATAGGAACACCAGAACCTTCCGATGCATACACATCAAAGTCAAAGGAAACATCAACATACCAGTAGCCACATCCCTTCCTTGAGCCTCTTGATCAACATGATCACCTTTACCCTTGACGAGTTTACGAGGACAATCCTTCCTCTTATGGCCCTCTTCACTACAATCGAAGCAAGCATTGGTGCCCCTTAAACATGGGCCTCTATGCATCTTACAACACCTTGGGCACCTAGCATTGGGCATCACACCACTACAACCTTTGGGACTTGGAACTTTTGGAACTTTTCTTCAAAATAGGCCCTGTTGTCCCCTCTCTCCTCTCTCTTACCACTTGAAGTCTCAAGGACACTCACTTATTGACTGAGTTGAGTTGTCAACTTTGTCACCTCTTTGGCCAATATCCATAGAGCATTGCGCACCTCCACATTCAATATATCACCTTCCTGAGTAGCTTGAGACATATTCCAAAATGAATGATTAAAATAAGAAATAAGCCTTAGGGGACTTAACTCTATTGTACGACATAGATCAAGAAGAAGGGAAATATTTCCTAAAACACCTCATAGCCTCTCATTCAAAGTCCTGGCGCACTTTACAACCATGAATAAGACTCTAATCAATGCGATGTGTTGGACGCTAAGGACCATTAAAACCTAGTGCTATGATACCAAGTTTTTCATGACCCAAACTAGGGCCTAGATGTGACACAACGAATGAGGAACCTGAAGGAACCCCAATCAAGCCTTTTAGCATATCAAACACACATCCTTGGTCGCAAAAGCGAGAATAAACAACAAGAGAAAATATAACCAAGGAAAATTGGGACTAAGGGAGAGAGACTGTTTAATACATGAATAACATAGATGAGCAAACGTCCAAGCATAATACATAACTTGTCCAATAACACCTCTAGACAAAGAACTTAGGAGGGGCCAAGAAAAGAAGTCGGGCTCACTCTCATAGTCAAAAGCATATAACATAAGGAGAGTCAATACACAGCATAAACCAAGAGAAGTATGTCCTCGGAGTTGAGGACTCACCAACTTGCTTTGAGAGAAATCGTACTAGCCATGAGGAGGAGAAAGGTGATCAAATGGAGCTTTGATTATTACATGGTAAAATCATGTAGGCATAGAGTATGCGTTAGTACATTTAAATGTACTAAGTATGTAGAATACAATGCAACAAAAGATAGTCAATATAGGCAAAATGCAACATTATAAGCAATGTATAGCATAATAACAATATGACATGCATGAATAATACTTGAAGTAAAATATGCTTATATAGAACATATTACATATGTAAGAAGAGACCAACATTATGATGGATTGTCATAACCTATCATCGAAGGTTATTGAGGTATCAACCCCTCAATTTATTCATGAACATCACACCCTCCATCATAGTGATCAAGATATCAACCCCTCAACATGATTATTGGACATCACACCCTCCATCATAGTGGTCAAGGTATCAACCCCTCAATATGGTTAATGGATATCACACCCTCCATAATAGTGGTCAAGGTATCAACCCCTCAATATAGTTGATGGACATCACACCCTCTATCATAGTAATTGAGGCAAACCACTCCCTCAACAAACTGTGGTCAACTTATAATAATATAGATGCTTTTTATAAAACTAACACATACATACATCCTTTCATAATCATAAAGTCAATTAACTCATATGGCAAGCATTAGGCTTTTAATAACTCAAGATACAATAACCGAACATTTTATCAAACACTTGGTAGGTGTACAATGCTAGTGTAAAACTATACAATTCAACAGTGAAATTATGCAAGAAAAATCAATGTAAAACTACCCACCAACACTTGATAGTGTAAGATCATGCAATTCAAGAGTGAAATCATGCATGAATACTCAATGTAAAACCACCCACCATCACTAAATAATACCCTCATACAAGATACATCAAAACTCTCCATTAAATCTCAAAGTAGATCATAGATCCATAGCTCAAAACATGCTTAAACAATCACACATTTATGAAACTCCAACATAGTTCATAGTCAAATTCATAGTAGGAAAGACACATCAGTAAATCAACTTAGAAACATATAATTTATGTAAATAGAAAGGTTAGACATCATCGGTGAAAGGACCCAATGGTTGAAATCCACATACCTTAGACTTTGAGTTTCTTGAAATTGGGTTGTGAAAGACTTGGAGATTGGAAGTGGGTCTTAGAATCCAAAACTTGTTCTTGAGTTTTCTTGAATTTCTATTGGGGTTTTGATGGAGGATCTTGAGAGAATTCGAGAGTGTATTTAAGATGAGAGTAATGAGTTTGATCCTTTGGAATAGGGTTTAGGTCTTTTGGGGAGGTTAGGATAGCATTAGAAGTCCAAAAAGATCATTAGAATAGATAAAATTTACGAAAATGTCATTAGTGAAATGAAGAAAAAATTGGCAAAGTATTGCCCCGCTGAAGGCTTCACTGGTCGTGTGCCACTCTACGGGTCATGTGAAGTGCCCCTGAGATGGGACATAGACAAAAAAATTAGAATTAGAACACTTGGGAAAAGGTTATCATCAATGTTACTTTGACAGGCCACTTCACGGGTTGTGTGATGTTACATGGTCCATGTAGTGTTCTATCTAACTATACTTAGAGAAAAATGTTATAGGACATCCAACGGCCAAGGGTCACGAGCCGTCTAACTTGCCACGGCCCATCAAAGGTGCATGTGGCACCAACTTTAGTCAAAAACTCCCTCCCATGCTTACCTTCCTTACTTGCACACACTCCACAACTAACCATACGGTCAAATGTTAAGCCATATGGACCATGGCACTTGCTGTACCTCATGGCTTAGGGCAAAAATGGCCTTTCCTATCTCAAAGCTACCTAGACAGCCCATCCAACACCTCACTGTCCGTCCAAAAGCCCGTGTGGTTTCACTGCACGGGAGGGTCTCACGAAAACGGTCATAACACATTCATCCGACCTTAAAATAAGGTGAAAATTTTGGAAAGCTAACTCAAAGAGCTTTCATTTGACATGTTGTGGGCCATCTAGTTCCAAGAGTGCTAAAAGTTATGCTTATTTCAAGTTTACCTTTGCATGATACAACACGCAAAACTCAACTCGTAGGGAACCCTTGAACTTATGAGTAGTAGAAGTCTCCCATGACCCAAATACACTCTCCACCTACACAAATAAGGCTTGAAATATGAATATATAAGAGCATGGAGTTATGGGGTATCACAGTGGGAATGTGGTGGATTAGGGTTGAAAATGGATGATATAGGCCATACAAGAGGCAAAACGACGAGGTCTTGTTCTTAGGGTATGAGGAAAGGGCTAAAATCCCTTTTTAAAACTTACTGGATAGATTCCGCGAATGCCCATCTATGTTTCGTAATTCACACCACGACCCGTAAAGTGGGTCATAAATAAAAGACAGTTTGACAGTACTTAACTAATACGGGCATAAATTTTTGGTTCGAATACCAAATGAGGTAAAACCAGTTGCGTTGGAATGATAATTCGAAGAGCTTTCATTTGGTCATTGATTCAGCTTCTACTTCTTTGTGTGATAATTGATATGATTATTTAAAGTTGACATATATATGAACTCGTACTAGAATTTAGGCGATTGAAATCATTTGCGCTTGACTTGATGAGAGGGTGGCTTGGATTTGCATGATAGGTATTGGAGAGGCTAGATAAGGATTTTATGGAAATAGGAAGAGTTGGAAATTCCCCTATAAAAGTCACTGGGCAGGGCTACGAGACCTAGTCTGTGACTCGTATCATGATTTACGAGTCGTAGTCGACCTTTTATAGACCAAGGGTCCCTAAGAGTTAGGTTATTAGAATTTATCATGAGACCCTTATTGACACATACACGACTTATAGAGTGACCTAAGAGTCGTAGACCCTTTCATAACCCCTGACATTTCAACTTTTCCAAGCCTATTTCTCGCATCTCATTTACCCCTACAAGTGGGATCTTATTTTTTGCTACGAGAGCCGAGGTAATGTGCCTTGCGATGGCACCATGTCTCATCTAGAGCGTGGCTCATTCTAACCTAAGCCTCTGCATTGGGTCCATATTGTGTCTATGGCACAGACCAGTGTAATGTTTTCCTTATTTTCCAATTTTCACTCAAAGGCATTTGGGTAATAACCCAATGCCAATTTAAATGGGAAACCCTCCTTCCTTGGCCATTTTCAACTCTAAAACTCTCAAAAACCCTCCATTAATCCTCCCAATTCAACATCAAATCCTCCATTTAATCCCAAGAATCTCAAGAACCTACTTTGAATTTCAAAAATCCAACTCAAGCCTTAAGTCTTCCTCTATTTTTCTTCAAAAAACTCCAAGGTTTAGGTATGTGGGTCTTCATCCATGGGTCCTTTCACCCATGGAGCCCAACTCTCTCTTTTTTTTTTTATGAAATTTCATGATTTCAAGATTTAATTCTTCATGGGTACTTTCCATTATCCATTATATACATGAGCTATGTTTGATATTATCAAGAATTGATTGATTATGAATGAATACTTATTGAAAGCTTATTCTATGAGTTGATTTGAATCTATTAAGATTGTGCATGATATGAACTATGAAAACTATGGAGGATTATGAAGTTTTAAAATGGATATTATGGTACCTAAATTAAGGGTTTTACTATAATGTTGGTGGATTGTCTTGCATGACTTTAAAATGATTTGATTTTACTTTTTCTTGTCCTATACTCTTAAATTGCATGATTTTGAGAATGTGTTCCCATACCCACCATGTTTGACTAAATTTATATGACAAAGATTCTTATGTTGATGAATGATTATTGAATGATTTGCAAGACAAGCATGATATGATAAGTTATGAGCTCCCAAGCATGTATTAAACTCATGAAAATATTCTATGATTTACAAGAATTATGTTGAGCTCATATTCTATATTCCCACCCTCTTATGAGTGACTAATGTTTATATGAGGGGGCAAGCATGATATCTATTTACCCACATTCCAAGTACTAACGCATACTCTATACATACATGATATCACAATGTAGGGACCAGAGCTCCTATTGATCCTCCTCCTCCACGTGGCTAGACGGATTTTTGAAGGCTACTATTAGTGAGTCCTCTATTCCGGTACGACATTCCACTTTACTTTCATGCTTTAGTTAAGACTTGTCTTATATTTTTGGATACTTATCTTTGATGGTAAGCCTGGGAGATATCTTGGCCCCCGCTCCATCTGAAGTAGAGATGATGTTAGATATGGATTTCATGTATTGAGCATGACTCCTATTTAATCTACGTTATTATAAAAGACTTCTCTTCATCCCTTATTTCCCTCTATGCTCCTTTATGTTGATGATGAGATGAAAGTTCCAAGTCTCGCTTCCGTTAAACTTTTTTGTTACTTGTTGTTATCTTATTTTGCTTCCATAATCAAGGATGTGTAAATGATATGCTAAGAGGCTCATTTGTGGTCCCTTCGGGTTCCCCATTCGTCGTATCACATCTAGACCCTAGGCTTGAGTTTTAACCTGCTTGGTATAAAAACACTAGGTTGTTAATGGTCCTCCAGAATGTAATACATCACATCAAGTAGACTCTTGTACACAGTTGTGAAGCGCACCACAACTATGAATAGGATGCTATGAGGTGTTTCAGGAAATGGTTCACTTCTTCAAGATCTATGTCATGCTTAGTTTTAGATAAGGTTTCCTTCCCTAACGGGAAAGCTCTTTTAGATCATGCCTCTACCAAGAGGAAGGCTACAGAGGGCTCCCACACCCGAAGAGGGTTCGGCATATCCGGCTCCCCAAGAAGGAGTGGATGCATATGTCAAATTCTGAAATTCCATTACCACGTTGGCCCATGCCATGACTACTCAATTGAACCAAGGACCCCAACCTCCTTATACTCCTATTCTGGCCTCAAGGGTGAGGGACTTTACAAGGATGGACCCTCCAAAGTTTCATAGCTCCAAAATGGAGGAAGATCCCTAAGATGTTATTGGTGCGATATATAAAGTGCTTGCTATTATGAGGGTGATTTTAGCAGAGAAGGTGTAACATGCGGCCTACTAACTCAAGGGTGTTTCACAAATTTGGTTCACTCAATGGAAGCAGAGAGGGGGAACAATGATCCCATCCCATGGGAGGAGTTCAAGACTGCCATCCTCAATCCATTCTTCCCTATTAATTTTGGAGAGGCAATGATGATGAAATTCATGAATCTCAAATAAGTCTCCATAAGTGTTAGGGAGTATGCTCTCAAATTAAATAAGCTCTCAAAGCATGTTCCTAACTTGGTTGTCAATACTAGGGCAAAAATGAACACATTTGTATCGAGGGTATCCGACATAGTGAATGAAAAATGTTACACTTCTATGCTTATGGGTGACCTGGACTTGTCTCGGCTCATGACCTATGCCAAACAACTTGAAGGGGAGAAGATTAAGAATAAGAGAAGTGGGGAGTCTAAGAGAGCCTGGTTTGATGGTGGCTTTCAAGGTGATAAGGGTGGCTATTTCTAACAAGGTCACAAATTCCAAAGTCAAGGGTCCTCTAAAGCTCCAAACAAAAGGTTTGCTAATGATAAGGTGCCCAACCCAAGGTTTCAAGGTGGCAATGGTGGGATTACTCTCCCAAGGTGCCAAATATGTGGAAGAAATTATGGTGGCCCATGCTTGAAGGATTTTAATGCTTGCTATAGGTGTGGAAATATAGGCCACAAGATTGTTGATTGCATTCCCCTATGCTCAAAACAAGGGTAAGGATGGTCATCCTCAAGGCCAAGGTGATTATGTGGGTCAAAAGGCGAAAAGAGGCCAATAAGGGGGTGTTTCATGACATAATCAGTTTTATGCTCTCCAAGGAAGACAAGGAGTAGATGAGGTGGCCGATATTGTTACCAGTATGTTAAAGGTTTTTTATTATGATGTATATGCTTTATTAGATCTGGGCGCCACTCTTTCCTTCATTACTCCTTTTATTGCTACTAAGCTTCGTGTATGCTTCGAATTGTTATATGAACCCTATGAGGTTTCTACCCCAGTTGTTGAGTCTATTATTTCTAGAAAAGTCTATAGGGCTTGTCTCATGTCTATATTGTATAAAGTCTTGCCTTATGATTCTGTTGAACTTGACATGGTGGATTTTGACATTATTCTTGGGATGGATTGATTACATGCATATCATGCTTCTATTGATTGTTGAACTCATAAAGTTAGGTTGCAAATTCCTAATGAGCCTGTCTTTGAGTGGGAAGGTCATCATTCAATGGTTAAGGGTAGGTTCATCTCTTATCTTAAGGACCAAAAATTAATTTTTAAGGGTTGTATTTACCATCTTGTGAGGGTTAGGGATGTTGAGTCTAAAGTCCATCCTATTGAGTCGGTTCCAATGGTCAATAAGTTTCTTGATGTCTTTCCTGATGAGTTTCTCGGTGTTTCTCCCGAAAGGAAAATAGATATTGGCATAGACCTCCTCCCTAATAAACAACCTACTTCTATTCCCCGTCACCATATGGCCTCGGTAGAGTTAAAGGAGTTGAAGGACCAATTAAAGTATTTATTGTAAAAGGGTCTCATAAGGCCTAGCAAGTCACCTTAAGGTGCACTGGTGTTGTTTTTAAGAAAGAAAGATGGTTCATTTAGAATGTGTATTAACTACTAGCAACTCAATAGGGTCACTATAAAGAATAAGTATCCTCTACCACGGATAGATGACTTATTTGATCAACTACAAGGGGCTAGTTATTTTTCTAAGATTGATATATGGTCCGGGTACCACCAAGTGAGGGTGAGGGAGTGTGATATTCCCAAGATGGCTTTTCGAACTATGTATGGGCATTTTGAAATTTTTGTGATGTCCTTTGGCTAGACTAATGCACTGGCAATATTTATGGATCTCATGAATAGGGTCTTTAAACTTTATCTTGACATGTTAGTGATAATCTTCATTGATGACTTATTGATTTACTCCTGAAGTGAAGAAGAGCATGTGAATCATTTGATGGTGGTGTTGTAAATTTTCAGGGATGAGAGGTTGTTTACTAAATTTGATAAATGTGAATTTTGGTTGAAAGAGGTTGCATTCCAGGGACATGTAGTGTCGGGAGAAGGAATTTGAGTGGACCCTAAGAAGATCAAAGTGATAAGGAATTGGCCTGGGCCCTTGACTCCGACGGATATTAGAAGTTTCTTGGGTTTGGCGAGGTACTACTGGAGGTTTCTGAATGGTTTCTCTTTAATTGCTTCCCCTATGACAAAATTGATACCAAAGAAGGCAAAATTTGTTTGGATCGATGAATGTGAAAGAAGTTTTCAAACTTTGAAAGACAAGCTTATCTTCGCTCCTATTTTGGCTTTACTGGAAGGGCTAGAAGGGTTTGTGATTTATTGTGATGCCTCAAGGATTATTTTGGGTGTGTATTGATGAAAAATGGCAAGGTTATAGCGTATGCTTCTCGGCAACTAAAGGAACATGAGCATATTATCCCACCCATGATCTAGAATTAGTGGTTATGGTATTTGCTTTGAAAAAAAATAATTTTTTGCTATGGGAGCCGAGGCAGTGTGCCTTCACGACGGCACCGTGTCGTACCTGGGGCGCTGCTCAATGTAATATGAACCTCCACGTTTGGTCCGCATCATGCCTTTGTCAAGAGTCTCCAATATATGTTCACATAAAGGGATATTAATTTGAGACAAATAAGGTGGTTAGAACTCCTTAAGGATTATAACGTGTGTGTGCACTATCATCCCGACAAAGCTTATGTTGTGGCGATGCTCTTAATAGTGTGTCCATAGAGAGTGTAGCTCATATTGATGATGGAAATAAGGGGGTGGCTAGAGAGGTTCACCGGTTGGCTAGGTTGGAAGTTAGGTTTAATGAAGTAGAAAATGAAGGTGTAGTGGTTATTGATGGTTCCAAATCTTCTTTGATTGAAGAGGTCAAGCCCAAACCAGACCTTGAACCTACCTTACTAGAATTGAAAGTTTTGGTGAAAGATGGTACAGTAGAGATTTTCTCCCAAGGGGAAAATGGTATCCTTAGGTACCAAGGTAGTCTATGCTGCCTAATGTTGATGGGTTGAGGGATTTGATTTTGAAGGAGGCACATAATTTGTCCTACTATATTCACCCTGATTCCACAAAAATATATAAAGACTTGAGAGAGGTATATTGGTGGGGTGGTATGAAAAGGGATATTGCCAAGTTTGTAGCCTATTGTCATAATTGCCAACAAGTTAAAGCCGAACCTTAAAGGCCGGGTAGCCTAGACCAAGACATAGAAATTCCTACTTAGAAGTGGAAAGAGATCAACATGGATTTTATGATTGGGTAGGAGAAGAATAGAAAGCACTTTGATTCTATTTGGGTTATTGTTGATAGGATGACAAAGTCAGCTCACTTCTACCTATTAAAACAACTTATCTGCTAAGGAATATGCTAATCTATATCTTCATGAGTTGCTTAAGTTGCATGGGGTACCATTGTCTATTATTTAGGATCGTGGTTCTCAATTCACTTCTCATTTTTGGAGATCCTTCCCAAAGTGTCTTGGTACCAAAGTCAAGCTTAGCATGACCTTTCATCCTCAAATGGTTGGCCAAGCCGAGAGGATAATTCAATCTCTTGAGAACATACTTAGGGCTTGTGTTTTAAAGTTAAAGGGTAGTTGGGATGAACATCTCCCACTCATTGAATTTGCTTACAACAATAGCTACCACTCTAGTATTTCCATGGCTCCCTTTGAAGCTTTATACGGCAGGCGTTGTAGATCCCCTGTTGGGTGGTGTGATGTGGGAGAAATGTCTTTGTTAGGTCCGAATTTTATTATGGAAGCTTTAGAGAAGGTGAGGTTGATAAGAGAGAGATTTAAGACGGCCCAAAGTAGGCAAAAGTCCTACTTCAATGTGAGAAGAAAAGACCTTGAGTTTAATGTTGATGATTGTGTATACTTGAAGGTCTCACCCATGAAGGGCGTGGTTGGGTTTGGGAAGAAAGAGAAATTGAGCCCAACGTTTTTGGGACCCTATAGAATTTTGAGGAGAATTGGTAAGGGTGCCTATGCGTTGGAGTTACCTACGAAAATGAGTATGGTTCATCCAATTTTCCAAGTGTCTATGTTGAGGAAGTGTATTGGTGACCCAAGTGCTATAGTACTCTTAGAGGTTGTGGGTGTTGTGGAGTAAAACTTGACCTATGAGGAGATCCCAGTGGAAATATTGGATAGGAAAGTAAAAAGGTTAAGAAATAAAGATGCGGCATCTGTCAAAGTCATTTGGAGGAATCATCAAGTTGAAAGTGCCACTTGGGAAGCCAAACTGAATGTACCTCTTTCACTTTACTCAAGCTAAAGGTAACAAATTAAGACCTATCTATGATTTCAAATCTTAAGTTTCAGCCCTCATGTCATTTTTTCATGCATACATGTTCATGATAATAAGTTTTAATGATTTTTGAGGTATATGTTTGAAACTTTATGAAAATGTTGTTTAAGTGCATTTAATGCATTCATGTTGGGCTGAAAGTTTCCTAATTACTCCCCTTACATACGTTTTCTTTACATTCGGAGATGAATATTCTCAAGGGATAGATATTGTAACACCTCTCATGTGCTTCGAAAATGTCCTATAGTGTCATTCTCGAATATCTCAAAATTTGTGCATGATATCAAAAATCTGACTTCATATTCTTGTTCAGGGGTTAAATTGTATAGAAAATGGGTGGCCTTCAATTTTTGATGACCCGTAGCGAAAAATAATTTTTTGCTATGGGAGCCGAGGCAGTGTGCCTTCACGACGGCACCGTGTCGTACCTGGGGCGCTGCTCAATGTAATATGAACCTCCACGTTTGGTCCGCATCATGCCTTTGTGTAATAGACCATATCTTTCTTTTGAATAAAATAGTATTATTGCTTGTGCGTTATTACTTCATACCCACTTTTATTCCTTCCACTATTGAAATTTTAATAGCTCATTGTGGAAACATTATGATGCCTTCCACTTATGTTTGCTTTCCACTGAATGGCTTTCCTCTTTGGCTCTTGGAAGAGCCATTTATTTCTCCTATATAAGGAGGAGCAAATCTTATTCATTTCAGCCAGCAGAAAAATAAGATACGAGAGTGTATATATATATATATATATATATATATATATATATATATATATATATATATATATNNNNAAAAAAAAGATACGAGAGTGTATATATATATATATATATATATATATATATATATATATATATATATATATATAATTGTCCGCATAAGATTTTATGAGAGCTTTATTAGAAGGGAAGTGGGTTGTTGTGTAGAGCTTCGACAATTCTATTCTTGTAGGTTGCTCCTATATTCTCAATCTATTATAATAAGTTATTTTATATAAATGAATTTACTTTTGTGTATTTTTAAGTACTTATTTATGAGGATTTTTACTAATTGAAAATTATATTATTTGAAGGATTAAATATTTAATCTTAAACTTGAAGTTTTGAAAATTAATAACGAAATAAGTTAGTCTTTGGGCACA
The DNA here is from genome assembly GCA_000787875.1 of Solanum virginianum. Taxonomy (NCBI): domain Eukaryota; kingdom Viridiplantae; phylum Streptophyta; class Magnoliopsida; order Solanales; family Solanaceae; genus Solanum; species Solanum virginianum. The sequence continues at coordinate 41,899 of DF365179.1, forward strand.
AACTAGACATATAGTAATATGGATATTGTTAGCATGACCTTTCATCCTCAAATGGTTAGCCA
>DF365178.1:0-12584 GCA_000787875.1 Solanum virginianum
AATGCATATAGAAAGCGCATAGGTACAGGTTGGTTCTCTCGGGCCTTATCAGCAATGGGTGCCAGTCCGCCTTAATGAGATTTGGGGCGTGACAAAACCATTAACAACATAACAAGTATTCAAACATACGTACCTATTAATGTCGTAATTTTGTATCTTAGACTTTTTCTTTAGCTTCAAATAGATAAGAGTACATAGATTTCATCACTTGCTTAGCCTCCTATGTAGTCTCTTCTACTTGCTGGTTCCTCTAAAGTACCATTACTGAAGCTATTTGTTTATTCCTTATCTTCTTAACTTGATGATCTAGAATAACACCAGGTATCTCTTCATAGGTGAGATCTTCTGTGACCTGAAAATCTTCAATAGGAGTGATACAACATGGGTCACCTATGCATTTATGAAGAATCATTGATACATGAACCATTAGATGAACCATTGAAAGCTCTTGGGGTGGCTCTAATTCATATGCAACCTATCCGAACCTTCTAATAATTTTGTATGGCCCTATGTAACGTGGGCTCAATTTTCCCTTCTTACAAAATCTCATAACCCATGTCATTGGCAACCCCTTCAAGAATATCCAATCTTCTAGTAAGAATTCTAGTCCTTTACTCGTAGCATCCGTATATGATTTATGATGACTTTGGGCTATTTCTAGCTACTATTGTACTACCTAACTTTTTCCATAGCTTGTTGGATTAGATCCAAACAAATCAAGGTGGTTTCACCCACTTCAAACCATTCTAATGGTGACCTATATTTCCTTCCATAAAAAGCTTTATAACGTGCCATTTTGATGCTTGAATGGTAGCTATCATTATAAGCAAATTGAATAAGTGGAAAATGATCTACCCAACCACCCATGAAGTCTAATGCACAAACTCGTAATATATCTTCATGTGTTTGAGTCATGTATGTTGTTTGATGATATTGCCCAAACTACACCTCCCTTTGAAGGTAAAAGCGATCGTTGTAAAAATATATAAGATAACCAAGATTAGGGTTGAACCCATAAGAAATATGGTATAGACATGGAGTAACTACGAGCAACTCAGATGAATTAACCTACTTATCTTCAAAAGGGGGGTTGCAAATGCAGTAAGTAAACATAAACTAAAAGCAAATGTTGTGAATTCAATGAGAGAAGTAACTAGGGTATTGTGCTCCCCATGAATTCCTAACTTAGTATAGCCAGATAATCATAATCTTTTATGGTGTGTAGCATGCAGAACTGATAAATTATGTTTACCAAACCCTTTGATCCAGGAGGAAGGTAAATTTTATATATGATTTGATACATCTTCACAGTGTGCCATTACTAATCCTTACCTTTTGTTCCAGTAAAAACACCCCTTGATCCGGTTAGATTGATTAGAAGAGAGGGGTCATATCTTATCCTGTTAATTATTCCCTTATCCTATTTATGATTACCTTGATCCAGGAAGTAAGAATTATATGAGTTCTAACATTGGTACCATTTAAAACCATTCTAAATGAAGGGGTTAATTAATACATGCATGCACACTTTCCAAGAATTACATATTATCCAGTTTTACCTTGTTAGTTCTTCATGGTTCCCACAACCTTGTGGATTTAGCTATGCATTATCACTGTAGATGAGAGAATCATGTTATGAAATAGCATAATTAAACACTTACAATGATGAATTGAAGAATAAGAAATCTAAAATTATCCACAAGAAATCACACTGTAAAAATTACAAAATATGAGTTCTCAAGTCTCACTACGCCCTCCTAGTCATTTCTATTTTTTTCATGCATCTCCCCTAAGAAAAAGCCTAAAAACCTATTTATATAAGTAAAATATAAATAAAAAATGGAATAGGAAAGTTGCGTTCAACAACTTTTATGGACGAGGTTATGGGTCGTAGGTGAACTCTCAGCCCATACCTGGGCTTCGTACTCTACACTTTCCAAAATCAGGCTTCAAGTTATGAAATCTTCCTACGGGCTGTCTTTTAACTTATGACCCATAAAAGGTTTTGTCTGCTAACTTTTCTGAAACTCTTCAAAATATGGATCCTCTAGGCATGACCTTATTTACGACCCATCATCCGACTTACGACTTGTAAGTGACTTCGTCTGATAATATCTCAGCATTCAACATATTTTCTGATCTTTAACCTACAAAACCACCTACGGGTCATGACGTGATCTACGGCTCATCTGATAACTCATGAATTTAATATCTAAAACTTGGCCCTTCACTGGATCTGAGTCACGAAACCAACCTATGGCTTAGAGTGAACCACAACCTGTAGAGTTCTTTGTAAATAACTAAAAACTTCAATTCTATAGACTTTTGCCCAAAATGATCCCGAATCCTATAATCCTACGAAATCAACATTAAAACACATAAAACCCAGTAACATCACTTTGAGAACACACAAAATTCCAAGTTTTAAGTATCAAAATTGTTGTATTTTAGCAGTATATCAACACCCTCAACTTAAAATTGTTGCTTGTCCTCAAGCGATGGACTTAATCAGCATAAGTAGTATAGCAACATACAGACCTCAATCTAATGGCATATATTATCTCTAAATCAATCACTGATACCCAAACTAACACATCAGTGCATATCAGAAAGTTATCAAACAAATCAATGCAGATCAATATATGTGACAGTGCAACTATTACAAGCAAGGTAACCATAGATAAGCCAAAATTACTAAAATAGCCTAGAATCAAAAGTGTAACTAAGTGCCCTCACAAAAAGAAGTTTCATGTTCACTTATGATGATATATTCAAATTTTAATGCTTGAGAATAACAAAATCACTCACAGTCACAATAAATATTCAAACACTATGCTTAATACCATATGCTTGCCCCAATACTCATGACCATGACCTTTGACTACTTGGACTAGGATCACTATAGGACTTTCTTAACTTGTAACGTATGCTTAGAGGGCTTGGGCATGATGAATTTGGAATATAATGACTATTGGCCCTCCTTGGCACTGTGTTATTCTACACTTTTGCCCTACCAATGTTGATACTTTTCAACTCTTTCTTCCGTTCTCCTATTTCAAACCTCTTTGGGTGCCCTATTCAAAGTTTTAAACTCATTGCCTTTATTTTTCACATTCATTTTTCTTTTTAACTCATTATTTAAGTATCTATCCACTTTTTCTCACACCCATGACACATTTTTCTCCCTTTTCATGCATCACTATCTTTCATCCCCATTAGTATGATTTTCCTTAAACTAGCCACCCTCAACTTAGGCTTTTGGCTTTATTTGAGGTGCAAAATATCTGTTCTATGAACCAGGGCCACTTTTGGTAGCCAACCTCAACTTAGGCTTTTTGCCTATGTCAATATGCACAATATTCAAGGAAGGACCAAGGCCAAATTCACATTAAAAAAGGCTTGGTTATTTAGGTATTTACAAAGAAAAGGGTACATGTAAAGCTTAAACATTAGGACAAAGGGATACATCAAGCATTTGGTTGGTTGTTTAGGCTAAGTAGACTAATATGAACAATAACCTAAGATCCTTTCCTAACCAACTAACCTACAGTGTTAGTCAAAGTAACATGGCAAGTTTTGAATTGAAATACAATATAAGAATTTTGCAAAGAAGCTCACACACACTTGGCACTGATTACACTATCAATCACAAACTTCTCAGATCATGCTTTTCATTACAATTAAACCTTAACTTATAGAACAAGCCTTGTAAATCACTGATTTCACATGGCTGTTATCAAAACTACCTAGCACAAAAATTTGATGGGTATCATTTTTTCAAAAAAATGAATATATGCCACAAACATTGGTACAATATTCTACTAGTACTACTTACAAATCCTAAACATGTCGATTCAACAGAAAATAAATGTCCTTAGGGAAAGAACACAAGTATGAAAACCCCTCAGACTCAAAAAATTGGGTAAGTTATAAGACATGGTTACTCAAAATTCACCAAGGCTTATAACTACCCACACCCCATTAAAAAAGTTTTAGATTATCCTCAATGCAACAAAATATAACTAAAGCAGAGTATAGGGGCCAAAGAGAACATACGTGAGCACCTAAGTGCCAGTCTCTTATTGTGTCTAACCACCCTCAACCTGCCTGGTGGTCTCCTCAATTTTGACAACATGTTTTGAGGGTGTATCACCCCTCATACTCTCAAGCTCACATGCCTGCCGAAGTTTTTTATCTGCAATGGAGCGTAGTCTCGTAGCCTCAAATTGATCCCTCTCTATCAACTCTGCCTCTTACCTCAAAGTATAGAGATCATCACCCTCTAGATGAGATCTCTTCTGAAGGGCGCATACTGATGTCTCCTCAGGAGCAAACAAGTCAATAACCGCCTCAGTAGTATTGAGCAGAGGAAGCATAAGCAGTGTTGATGCTGCTGCTCTCATCTCGGCATGGAGATATTGGATCTCCTCCCAAATGATAGTTAAGTCAATAGGCTAGGGTGAACTGAGGCTTTGCTTCGCTTGCCTCTCAAAAGCATCAATGCAGCTATGTATCGATACAAGTCTCCCCTCAAGTGTGGTCGAAAAGTGTGACTGTACGCGTACCTTAGCCATTGAAATAGCCTAGCAAACCCAAGGCCTGATCTACTATAGCAATTGAGTCAAATAGGACTTAGTACGAGCTTGTCGCTGCACTAGAATCTAAATCAACATCGTAGACATGTATATCTTGTCGACTATGGAAGGATGTGTGGACATAACCTCTAGTGCAGGAGTAGAAGTTGTAGGGGGCTCCATGTTGCTCAACCTCTATTTGTAGGACCCCTCAATCGCTGGAGCAGCAGAAGTAGAAGATGAAGGAGGCTCAGATGTGTTGCTACAACAAACATCTCTAGTAGATAAATTGGTGGTTGCGGTGCTCACTAAATGACCATAAGATTCTTATCAGCCTTTATTAGGTTTCTGTCTAGTGTCCTTTGAACCTCGATCAAAGTGTCCACTAAATGTAAAATCTCCACCCTTGCCTCCATACATAGTCAAACACAAGAAAGGATGGAGGTGGACCTCTTTAGGGCCCTCTTATTTATCACCTTTGCTATCAGGCAAGCCCAGTCAATATTATAGCCAACAATGATTCTGGAAACCAAAGCTATGCAATCTAGAGTCAAGGTATCATCAACATAGATCGATCGAATCTGCAAATGAACTACTACCTACCAAAACTTGCCGATGAAGCTAAGTGATGCTTTTACGATTCCCCTGATGTAGAAATCCAATGAAGCTCCCTGCCCTGCTCTACAACACAATTGGCAATCCATCTCATAAGTACAACCTTTGGGGTTGTATCCCTCATCAAAACCTTGTCACTGTTTTCCCTAATCGGTAGTCATCTCACCTGTAGTCTTGGGGGCCTAATACTCAGGACAAAATAGAAATTGATAGATGGTGGCCTCAACTATATCAACCATAACTCCTCTCACCATTATCTGCATAATGCATGGCTGTGAAAGTTATTTCTTCCCCTTAGGGTTGACTCCATGATGGCATCGGTGTAGATGCTTAGAACTCTCGAATAAATGTTAGGGAGTACTTCCCTGACGGGGTTGCTAACCACTCTAGATGATACCTGGCCATGGGTTCTAGAGTGTAGGAGCACTATCAAGTTTCGATGTCACTAGCCTTAGCTCCTCAAATATAGTTTTGGCCTATCGACCCCTCTCCTCATGCTAGATGTCCTCTTGATAAATGCCCTGTAGACATCGGATACACCAACAACTCCTCAATATATCCACTGGGGACAGAGGTACTTTGGGTGTTGGTGTGGACTTAGACCTAGACTCATCTCCTAACTTAGAGCCTTTTTCATCATATGTATCTGCTCTCTACCCAAGAGTTTGACATATGTATAGAGTTACTCTGCTCGACATCTCCCATATTAGATTAGGGAGGCCGGTGATGTGCTCAACTTAGCTACTCAAAGGAAGTAGGGGTAGTCATCACAGCACAATAACCTAACTTTTGAGGTCGGGGTCAAATCCCATAGGGAATAATATGACGGTGACTGAGTAAAGCAAGGACCTACGATTATTAGATTTTGACTCAATAAGCGAATACCAAGCAAGAATTCTAACTAAATAGGGGGAAACTAATATAACTACTCCTAAGAAAAAATTAGTTAAGGATTGATCAAGCAAGGAAGCAAGGATAGAGGATATAGGAATCAATCAAAACTCTATCGATTCATCATACCTAGCATCAAATTAACTCTATAGGTAGGCTAGATTGCTTGTAATTACCCCTCGGCTAGGATGAAAGTGATATTTTACAAGAGCCAACCGTGGCCTCTTACGAGAGCCACTCAAAATTACTCTTGGCTTGAGCACCGCAAAATAAAACTCCCAAGACCTTAGCCGTTGAGTCTCTTTTAAGGCTCTCAACATATAAACCCATGACTATCTTGCAACCTTCCGCTTTAACTATGCTCGCTAAAGCAATAATTGAAGATAAAACCTAGATTAAAGTTCATGACCTCAAATCAAAAGTAATACATAATGATATGCATGAACCCATAAATCAATTAACATAATCAAAGCAACTTGGGAGGAATCCACTTGATTTTTCATCAACTAAGCATGAAAGCAAGAGAAATAATCAATACCCATATACAAATTAACATCCAAGCTCAATTAAATCTAGAAACTAAACATTCAAGAATAACAAAAGAAAGAGCGTGTGAAACATAAATTCAAGTTAAGCCCACACTCTTCGATCCACTTAAGAATTTGTAGAAAACTTGCTCTAAATCCTCACCCTAAAGTAAAATCTACATAAGGTGTGTTTTTCTTCTTCAAGAGCATATGGATATTATTCTTAGGTTCCTATAACTCTCTAAGAACAAGGGTTGGGAGTGCGTGTATATCATTATTGGGACTGAAAAGGGTGAATTTTCAAAACTGCCCCGACACTGGTTACTGCAACATTCTGCAGTCGTGCTCAGCATTTTGTGATTGCAAAGATTGTATTTCCTTGTGCCTCGCCTTCGTGCCTGGTCCTAATGCGTTCATGCTTCTCCTCATTCCACACCTCCACAGTCATAGATCTGAAGGTCATGTTTGTGGAATATAACTGCTGCTAGATATCATTTTATACAGTTTAGCTCCTCTTAGCTTTAATTCAGCTCCAACTTTGATTCTTTCCAGCATAGCCAATTCTAAACCCTATGTACCTAAAACATACACCATTCAAAGCATAATTAGCCCTAAGTTATGAATTTAACGACACAAAATCATAAGAAAAGAGCAAGAAATGAATGCAAGTTATGCACTTATCAACACCTCCAACTGAAGACTTTGCTTGTCCTCAAGCAAAACAAAACCAAACCCAAGAAGCTTGCAGGTTAAGCAAAATAATCCCAACTTACTTTTAAAACAATTAAAGTAAGATCATGACAATGGTTGGTACCAACAATTAGCACAAGTATGTGGATTCCTATCAAGTAACTTCCGCATTTTTCAAAAATATCTTTTTCAATTCAAAGCAAACTTCTAAAGGGGACCAAGTGACAACATAAATTCTCAAGTAGTGCCTTAAACTCCTATTCAACTAAAAAATTTCACTTGACTAAAACTTAGAAAAGCATCAATATCAACAATCCATGTCAATTTGCATGTCCTCAAAAAAGAAAGAAAGTCCCCAAAACACACACAAGAATATACAATGAACAAAGGACAAGGTCTCAAACACTCACATTTAATGAAAGAACATCTTGTGTATTCAAATGCCACACCATAGTCTTGCCTCCATTTTCAATCAACATTGACTCAATTTCATTTGTTGGAAATCTCAAAGGGCTTTTTAGGCTTGTAGTGTAGGATTATGGGCAGGGTAGGATACAATTTGGACAATAGTGACTAACCCTCTTTAAGTCCCACATACAACATCCATTCTTTTCCATATTTCCACTTTTCTCTTTCACATTGCAAACCAATGCGCATTTAACCCTTCTTTTCATTTAAGCACTTTTCCTTCATTTTCTTTTCATTTTGAAAGCACTTTTATTCTTTTCATTTCTTTCCTCCATTCATTTTCTTTTCTTTATTTTCTTTTAACAAGCCTCCAAATGGTTGACATCCTTCCTTTTCCTCCTCTATCACCCCTAACTTAGGCTTAAAACCTCAATTCTCACAAATATGTAGAACTCAAGGAGGGACAAAGGTTCAAAAAAGGGATATCTTTTTGAAAAGGTTCAAGGCTTGTAATTAAGGTTGTCAATAGAAAGAATTAGGCTCAAAAGGGACAGTAGGGATAAAATCAATGCACTTGGTGGCTATTTAGGCTAAGTGCACTCAATTCAAACTAACGAATGCCTAAGATTAATTTTCCAACCAAAGTCTATCAAGACCAACATTTCAAGACTAACAAGGCAAGTTCTAGGTGACACAACTGCACAAAAGGGACAAAACAAAAACTCACAACACATATGACATGCAAACTAAACCAGAAATGATCAATATAGCACTTAAGTCAAGTGCAACAGAATCATTTTTCAAATATGTCTATCTCGCAAGTAAAAGTCACCAAAAAGGGCAAAGTGTTGTCCCAAAATCATCCCAACATCATTTTAACTTTAAAAAATTGGAGGGGTATGTTTTAATCATGGTCCACAACTTATCACAATCCACAACACCTAACCAAATATGTTAGCACCAAACAAGTCACAATCCTAAGGGATAGCAATAAAAAAGTCAATAGCTACTCAGACTTCACCAAAGATCTATTCTACTCATGCACTCACATACCCAATTGAAGATTTTCCCTTAAGAATGTCGTAACTCAATCCATCATCGAGAACAGTCAATTATACACACCATAAAAAAAACTAAGAAGCTACCAAATCTACTAAAACAACTAAATGCAAACATAATATGTAAAAGTTTGACAAGGACTACCATAATCAACACAAATCAAGCCTGACAAGGGCACATCATTAATACAAATCAAGCAAGAGTCTAGAAGTAATAACAAATCCAGAGTATATTAGATAAAAATCAAGAGTCATAATAAAAATCAAGTTATAAGAGCAGCCCCAAATAAATATGATATTGTGTCCTCACAACATAATCACAAAAGGAAGATAATACGAGGGACTCCCTAAAATGATCACTTGGTACTCGAACCCAAAGAGATGGTCAACTTATCATGAAGATCTTAAGAATTGGACCTATATAGCTGCCTTAACTTACCCATCATCTTGTTTAGGAATATGCTCTTTCTCTTCTCATGCTCCCTGAACTTTTTTTGCTTCTGCTCTATCTTTCACTGCCTCCAACTCATGTTCTCAAGCTAGTCACTCATAGCTTTTTGAGAAGCTGCAACTAATGTAAGTATAGGTTGATCATCTATTGTAACTCCTGGTGGACATATAGAAAGGCCTGCAACTAGCTGGCTTCCTGATCTGCTTATCCATTCCATGAATCTGAGAGGACAAGTATCTTATAGTAGGAGGACCAAACTGAGTGGTCCTAAAGAAACTAAAGGATCGGTAACTCTTTGAAGTAGACCCCCTAGCTCTGATCCTAGCTCTGTGAACTGCCCAAAAGAAGGATCCAATACATCAATCCTTCCCTTTTTCTATCCTCCTAGGACTCTTCTCTTCTTTAGTGGATAAATACCTTTTGCCGACTTCTTCTCCTCATTGGTGGGCAAGACGGACACCCCTGTCTCATAGCATAGTCTAGAAATCAATGAGGGGTACATTATGCACTTAGCTCCCCCTTAGGCCACTTCTGCAATCTGCTCCATTATAATCTGTCCCACATCAACTTGAAGACCATCTAACATAGCAACAATGACAAATGCATTCTCCAAAGTCACCTTCATGTCATGTGTAGAGGGAATTCCCCGAGCACAAATGATAGAAAGACAATATCTAGCTTCCACTATGAACTCATGTGAGTCAATACCACTATGTGAAGTGAACCACTCCAGAGGAATTCCATCATGCAACTTGTCTACCAACCACTGACTACCCAACTCTTGTTATCTCTCTTTATACACTCGATTGTCAGCACTTGACAACCCATAGATAACATAGTTGATTGTCAGCCTGAAATCAACTCTCACTCCTCGAATCATGGTAGCCATCTCCAATCTAAAGTTGGTCTCCGAGGCATTAGAATAGAAGTCGACGTCTATGGTGTAGTTGGCTTTGATAGGTTCATCATCAAGGCATAGCCAACTTGAAGCCTGTAACTAGCAAAAGAACTTTGGCATGTTTTCCTCTACTTTATCCAAGAAAATCCCTCTCTCTTTAATCACAGCCCTCCCAAGTATTAATCATATATTTAGGTACATTTGGCTGCGAGGAATCAGTTTTGATCAAAGTAAGTTTCTTCTTCCACCTCTAGAAAGATTTTCATTCTCATGAAGTGCTTGTTCAAGATCCATTTTCAACTACTTAAACATACAATCAAAATCAACAAACAAAAAATCTTATAGATATTTAAATCATGCGTTAAAAAGAATTTAGACCATGGAAGTTACTTGGAAAAAACCTAGATTAAATAATGAAGCATGTTATTTTTGCATAGTGAACTATTGTTCTCTGCATTCACTGCCACATAAGTGTGATTACAGAGTTCCAAATACTCTATGCTTTCGCTTTTGTGGGGGGTTATTCATGATTACGGAGAGCTAATAATTTCCAGAACATTGTGGTCGTGACACAGTGTTCACATTCATAGAAAATAACAGTCACCAACATCAATTTTTTACAAGGGCATTTTGTCAAACACATTGGGGGCATACATTCAGAAAATTAATTTTACAAAATAACACCCTTACATCTAACCCCAACAATGTATAAACACTACCCAAGCAAGATTCGAATAGTTAGCCTTAAAATTCATTTCAAATTTTAGCATTTAAGCCCATGAATTGACTCTTAGAAATGCCTAGAGGTGAGGCACCATAGTGAACGCAATTTCTTACCAAGAAAAAAAAATAGAGAGAGATATTATGGCTGAATACCCAATTGAAGATTTTCCCTTAAGAATGTCGTAACTCAATCCATCATCGAGAACAGTCAATTATACACACCATAAAAAAAACTAAGAAGCAGGAGGAACAAACCTTTGAGTGAAGAACTAAAATAGATGAAGAGAGAAGTACTTAAGCTCTTCTTGAAGATTTATGAGGTCAAAACTTCTTAAAGAATTATTTTACCTCACTCTGTGATTAGCTATGCCCATGCTCTTCTTTTCCTCAAAATGGAAGACAAGTCCCAAGTGACTTGTCATTTCATTTAACTGCACTCATCAGTTCTCCGCCTTTGTGGATATTTAGGTGTGATCATGCCTCATCACCATTGTGCACTCCGTGATCGCAGACATTTGACCTCCTTCGTGGACATCAAATGGGTGCCAGACCTGGGAAGATTCTTTGTAACTTCGGGTGGTCCTAGTCCTTAGACCTATTTAGGTGATCCGCCCTTGTACAATGGGTTATACCTGGGCCCCAAAGTGTGGTCAAAATGGCCTAGTTGCATCCTTTTGTCATTTTTGTTGATGTTTCCAACTATTTCTTCAATTCCAATCATCTAAACACTTCAAAACATACATAGAACCACTACCAAAGACTTGAAGATTGTGAAGGTCAGCCAAAAATCGAAAACCAAAATTAAGAAGCTATTCTTAAGAAATTAAAATGCAAGACTTTATTAAAATATGAACAAAAATCAATTCACCACCCATTTGTGTTTCCACTTTGAGGCAATGAATATTTTTGCCAATTTTAAGATGATTTGCCATTTGAGCTCATGAGAAGGGTGATAAGAGACCATCAACATTTTCCACCGGTCTCTTCACTTTAAGGACTTGAACTCTCTACCCAACTTAACATCAACTTTAATTTTTGGCTCTTTAGGTAGACATGGGAGTGTCAACAGGCCTTCTTCGAATTAAACTTCACATTTTGTGACCTCTATGTAGACTACACTCCCAACTTCATATGAACCAAAGTTTGCATTTAAGATGGCTTGTTCTTGCAACTTTAGTATCATTTCCTCAATGTTGGCCTCTTGGATGATTATTAGACATGATGTCATACATTGGCCCCATATCTCTTCCATATCAAGATCCACTCCTTCTACTTGAGACTCCAACTCATAGTTGATCACCTTTGAGCTGGGGGCCTCACTTACTCTGTTGTCTAGCTTCAAGTTGACCTCCAAAACATCAACTTCCCATTCAAATCGGTCCAACTTAAAACCTCTACCGACAAGCAAGCTCTTGAGATCATCCCTCATGTTGAGCAATTGGTATTGTTGAGCCTTTTTTTTGGAGAGTCTAAGACTCAAGTTCGTGACACAATCTTGACTCACAACACTTTCGTCCTCATTCACAACCTCAATACCATTTTGCTCACCATGAAATGCAATACTCCAAAGAAGATAGAAAAAAAGGCTTCCATTCATCAAGCAAGCTTTCAGCATAATTATCCATATAACAAAAAGAAAAATAAAGAAAATAAAAAGAACTATTCATTAATCAAATAAAAAAAGAGTAAACTACAAGCCCTAATCCAACTCAATGTGCCTATTTTACCCTGGCAATGACGCGATATTTG
>DF365177.1:0-12805 GCA_000787875.1 Solanum virginianum
TTTAACCGCAGCGGTGTCCTTGTCAGCCCGCATGTATATATATATATATATATTTGTACTATTTCTGGGACATTTCTATATGCAAGTAGGTAGTCAGTAAAATAGAGGAAACTCTACCGAAATTTCTGAAAATAAGTTTCTTATCATAACTAGATTCTGGCTTGGCAAGTTATGTCTGAGTACCCCAATCGGGTACTAGTCACGGCCCATAGGTTGGGTTGTGACATATAGCATAAAATTAATTGTGTCTTGGGGCACCACCTTGAGGACCATCTCAACCCAATGGAACCGAATGTGTACCCCGGCCTTTACCACAGTTTCTTGGACAATCTATCCTCTTGTGACCAAGGTTCTCATATTCATAGCATGCATTAAAATCCTTCAAACATGGGCCCTTATGATCTCCTCCACATTTAGCGCACACATCATTTGGAGTCACACAACTAACACCTTGAGGCTTAGGGAAGTCATTGGCATGAGTAGATCCTTGGTCTTGATGAAATCTTGCACCCTTTTGGAATCTACCCTCAAACTGGGCCCTCTTGGCCTCGTGCTCCCTTCTCTTCCTCAACTTTTCCTCCTCCATTTGGTCGGCATATTTCATCAACCAAGACAAGCCCATGTCACTAATTAGCAAAGTAGACTGGCATTCTTCATTCACCAAGTCGGAGACCCCATCACAAATTTATTCATCCTACATCTAGGATCGTCCACTAAATGAGGACCAAACTTTGAAAGTTGATTAAACTTGAGGGCATACTCTCTCACACTCTAGCACCTTGTTTCAAGTTCATGAACTCTACCAACTTAGCTTCCCTAAGCTCAAGAGGGAATAACCAATTAAGGAAAGCTAATTTGAACTCTTCCTAAACCACCACATTACTAATTCCCTTCTCACCCTTCTATTGATCATACCATACTTGGGCTACCCCTTTGAGTTAGTACGCCGCCAACTCCGCCTTTTTATTTGTCCTAACATCTATAATAATTTAGACCTTGTAGACATCATCAATGAATTCTTGTGGATCTTTATCCACCTTTGACCCATAGAACACCAGAGAATTCATCCTCATGAAGTCCCTTACCCTAGCTCTCGGGATAGTTACATAAGAGGCTTGGGCCCCTTGATTTACTTGGTTGGCCACAACTTGGGCAAGCATAGTGAGAGCATCCCAAAGGTCACTATTGGTAGTTTTCTCCTTGAGAGTTTGGGCCCTTCTTTCTCTAGTGTTTGGCATGATCTATCATAGCAAAGAACAATCATTAGGGGGGAACAACTCTATAGCATGACTTAGAACATAAAGAAGGGAAACATTTCCTAAAACATCTCATAGCCCCCTATTCATAGTCATGGCGTGCTTTACAACCATGAATAGGACCCTAATCAACACGGTGTATTGGACTTCGAGAATCTATCAACCTAGTACTCTGATACCAAGTTTGTCACGATCAAGCTTAGGGCCTAGATATGACCAGCGAATGGGGAACCCAAAGGAACCCCAAACAAGCCTCTTAACTTGTCATTACACATTATTGATTGTGGAAGCATGTAAAAGACATAAAAGAGTAAGAATAGGGTAAAGGGACTAAGGGAAAATCTTGTATAACATCATAGTCAAGAGACAAAAGAGTCAAGGCTCATATTATAGATACATAACATATCCAACAAATACCTCTAATACATAGATAAGAGGGGACCAAGATAACCCAATCGGGCTCACCCTTATAGTCAAAATAGAATGTAAAGGAGAATGTCTCATTACATAATAAATGCAACATAGACTAAGTTCCCCAAAGCAAAGGACTCACCAACTAGCTTGAGTAATAATGAACTAGTCACGTGGAGGAGGATGATCAACTTGGGCACCGGTTCCTACATAGTGATATCATGTAGGCAAGAGTATGCATTCGTATGTTTGAATGTACTAAGTATGTAGGATGCAATGCAACAAAAGATAGGCACCTTAATCAAAATCTATAATAATATGCAATCAGCATAATATAACAATATGGCATGTATGATCAATGCATAAGTAAAATATGCTTAAGTAACTCATGCTCATATAGGATATCATATATGTAGAAGAGACCAAGCTGGATTTCCAAAGTACAAACCCCTTGGTAGGTTAGTGATGATAACACCTGTCACCCTGGTATGTAAGGTACAAACCCCTCATCAAGGTTAGTGATGATAGTACCCATCACCCTAGTGTGTGAGGTACAAACCCCTCATCAAGGTTAGAGATGATAGCACCTATCACCCTAGTATGTGAGGTATAAACCCCTCATCAAAGTTCATGATGATAGCAGCCATCCCCTAGTTTGTAAGGTACAAACCTCTCATCAAGGTTAGTGATAATCGCATCTATCACCCTAATGTTTGAGATATTAACCCCTCAACTAGGTTACCCCGATTGGGCATGGTCTAATACAACACTTTATATAGAATATACCATATACACAAGCTCTTTTCATTATCATATACTCATTCATATCATATCTCATATTTTGGACCTTCAATTTCTCAAGAAACCACATTCGTACATTTTGTCAAACACCATGCTAGTATAAAATCATGAAATATAGAGATGAAATCATGCAAGAAAATCCATTGTAAAACCATCAATCAATACCTTGCAACACCCTCAAGCAACATACATCAAAACCTCTCCTCAAATCTTACAATAGATCAAAGATTTATAGCTCAAAATATAATAAAACAGTCATAATTTCACGTAATTTTATCTTAGTGTGCAGTGAATTTCTTCATATGCAAGACCCATTTGTAAATCAACTTTAAATCATGCAATTTGAGGGAAAGGAGACTTGGGTATCATGGGGGAAAGGAACCCATGAAGAAAACTCACATACTTTAGCTTGGAGATGAACTTGGTGAAGATTGGAGATGGAGACTTGAAGCTTGAAGAAGAACCTTGAAGAAAATTCTTATTTCCGGATGAAGGTTTGAGACTTGAATTAGGAGTGAAAATATGGCTAAATGTTTGAGTGAGTATTGTGAATTGTTTAGGATGATATATGAATGAAATATGGCTAAGTATAGGTAAAAATATTTTAATTGATGATGCAGATTCCTCTCTGGAATTTGCACTTTGAAAAATTATAATTGCTAATCTTTCGTTCTTAAATTGGGGTTAGACCCTCTACCCCCTAATTTTGACCCTCTGAACAACTATATGAAGTCATATTTTTTATATCATACACAAATTTTGAGATATATGAAATTTAAAATTCCACAAATTTCGAGGCACATTTTTGAGCACTTTCTGAGATCGTTTCAATAGGAAGAACCTTTTTTGATACTATGGCCATCAGGAAGTGATTTGACACCCCTGGGACTTGTAGTTATAAGTTACGTATAAAAAAATGGGACCCTCACTTTATCATGGAAAGCTCCACTGGAAATTTTGACTATATCATTGGATCTGAAATGTTAAAATTCATATGTTACACAGTTTATTTGTGAAAACTGGAGTTCGAACGAATCTGAAATGGCAAAAAAGGAAATTGCAAGGGTAAAGAAGGGTTGATAGCATGGTGTGGCATGTAGACTTGCTGCCATGCGGCGTAATCTGACATGTATCTAGTTTAAAGTTTTTTTCTGTGTTTCTCAAATAATATTTTGAAATTATCAGATAATTTCACATTACATAATGAACATTGTAATATCTCATAAAATTACAAAAACGCCCATAAAATACATCATGTGCACAATGTGTCTTCCAAAGCTTGAAAGAAAAATCCAAGACATGATTTGTAATTAGCGCAAAAAATTGAGTCAGAAAATAGTCTCGACCCTATTTAAAATAAATCGGGTTGAATTACGAAATTGCACTTGAAGTGCAAAAACATTAGCTTCTCTATGCCCCCTCTGCGACACGTCAAGGGCGCGGAGCTACACTTGTAGTTTGAAAAAAAATTGTTGCTTTTGACAGGAGTCTGTTTTCTAAAAAAATTCACCAAAAACCCTGATGCATGCTCTCTCCGTGCCGCGCACCTGTGTCCAAGAAAATTATTTTTTTTCTTTTAATTTGGGAAAGGCAATTTTATCCTTTCCAATATATTTTAATACCCCCAAAAATGTATTTAAAGAGTATTTCATATAGCAAGAGTTTAAAACTCATAATTTTTCTAAGTCCTTTACATAAGTTCAGAGAGAGAAAAAGATTAAGAGAGGTGAGAGTTTCTTTTGAAGTTCCAATTCCTTGGAGAAAACTTGAAGATTTTCCACTCCAGGTATGTAAAGGTTACCCAAAAGCATGGAATTGTTCTTCCATGTGCCCCAATTTGAGGGATATGCATACCAGTGGGTCTAACTTGTCTCCTACCAGCTGAAGGATGTTGCAAATGTTTGGTACAACCAATGGGAGGATAGTAGAGGTGGAGATATTAAGCCCGTGGATTAAGATGAGTTCGAGACTGCCTTACTTGATTACTTCTTTCCTCAAAATTTAAGGGAGGCAAAGGTGGATGAGTTTGTGAATTTGAAACAAGGAGGGATGACTGTGAAGGAGTGTGGCCTTAAGTTTGTTCAAACTGTCAAGGTAAGCTGCAGAGATGGCAAAAGACATGAGGACAAGATGAGGGGAGAGGAGGCGAGATGAGGGAAGCAATAAAACTCAGTCTTCCACAGCACCCCCGGTAGGTAACCAGCAGAGGGGTACTGCTACAAGTATAGAAGGCGGGATGAACTGCCTTTATGTTATAGGTAATCGACAGGATCAGAAGGCTACACTAAATGTTGTCACGGGTATGATTCGAGTCTTTACTTATGATTCCTATGCATTGATTGATCCAGGTGCCACCTTGTCTTTTGTGACCCCATATGTGTCTAGTAAGTTTGGGGTTCCTCCAGAATGCTTGCATGAACCTTTTTCTTTTTCCACTCCTACTACTGAGTTTATCTTAGTTGAGTGCATTTACAGGGACTATTTGGTGTCATTTTATCATAGAGACACCTTAGCTGATTTGATAGAGCAGGAGATGGTTGATTTTGATATAATAATAGGTATGGATTGGCTTCATGCCTGTTATGCTTCTATCGACTGTAGAACGTGGATTGTTAAGTTCCAATTTCCTAATGAGCCTATCTTAAAGTGGAAAAGGAGTTCTGTTGCCCCTAAAGGTCAATTCATCTCTTATCTTATAGCTAGAAAGTTGATATCCAAGGGTTTTATTTACCACCTCGTGCGAGTAAAGTCTGATGATGTTGAGTCTCCTACTTTTGAATCAATCACGATTATGAATGTGTTTCCTGAGGTATTTCCTGATAATGTTCCTGGAGTCACTCTTGATAAGGAGAGTGACTTTGGGATTGATATAATCTCCTAGACCAAACCTATCTCAAGTCCACCCTATAAGATGGCCCCAGCAGAGTTGAAAGAATTGAAAGAGCAATTGAAAGACTTGTTAGAGAAAGGTTTCATAAGGCCTAGTATCTCACATAATGGTGCTTCTGTCCTCTTTGTGTGTAAGAAAGATGGATCTTTAAGGATGTTTATAGACTACCGACAGTTGAATAAGGTTGCCATAAAGAATAACTATCCTCTTCCCAGAATAGATGACCTCTTTGACAAGCTTCAGGGTGCTACTTATTTCTCTAAGATAGACTCAGATCGGATTACCATCAATTGAAGGTAAGGGAAAGTGATATTCCTTTGATAGCCTTTAGGATGCGGTATTGCCATTTTAAGTTCTTGGTTATGTCCTTCGGGTTGATAAATGCACCTGCAGCTTTCATGGATCTGATGAATAGGGTATTCAGGTCGTATCTTGATATGTTCGTGATTGTGTTTATTTATGACATTCTGGTATATTTGAGGAATGAGAAGAAGCATGCTAATTACATTAGAGTGGTTTTACAAACACCCAAATATCATGAGTTGTATGGAAAATTCTCTAAGTGTGCATTTTTGCTAAGTCAGTGGCTTTCTTAGGCCATGTTATTTCGAAAGATGGTATTCGGGTGGATACTCTGAAGATTGAGGCAGTCAAGAACTGGCCAAGACCCACTTCTTGAATAGAAATAAGAAGCTTCTTGGGTTTAGCAGGGCACTATTACAGATTTATTGAGGGCTTTTCTTCTCTGCCAGCCCCATTGACTAAGCTGACTCGGAAAAAGGCCAAGTTTTAGTGGTCTGAGGCATATGAAGATAGTTTTCAGGAGTTGAAGACTAGATTGACTACAGAACCAGTGTTGACTTTTCCAAAAGGGATGGGGGACTTTGTGATATATTATGTTGCATCCCGAGTGGGATTGGGTTGTGTACTCATGCAGAGGGGGAAGGTGATAGCTTATGCCTCCAGACAACTTAAGGTTTATGAGAAGAATTATCCGATTCATGACCTTGAGTTGGCAGCAGGGGTGTTTGCACTTAAAATTTGGCATCACTACTTGAATAGAGCACATGTGGACGTGTTCACTGACCACAAAACCTTGCAGTAGGTGTTCAGCCAGAAAGAGCTCAACCTGCGGCAGAGGAGATGCCTAATCGCTCAAGGATTATGATATGAGCATTATCTACCACCCAAGTAAGGCTAACATTGTTATTAATACTCTTAGCAGGATGTCTATGGGTAGCACTGCCCATATGGAGGATGGGAAGAGATAAATAGCCAAAGAGGTGCATGGATTGACTCGATTAGGGTGTAACTTGAGGAGAAAAGCAAAGGCAGGGTCACTGTTCATAGTGGTTCTACTTCATCCTTAGTGTCAAAGGTGAAAGAAAAGCAAGACCAAGACCCTATCCTACTCCAGTTGAAAGAAGCGGTTCACAAGCAGAAGGCGATGGTTTTCTCCAAAGGGGGAGATGGGGTATTGAGATATCAAGGGAGATTTTATGTGCCCAATGTTGATGGTGTTCAAGACAGAATCATGGACAAAGCT
Source organism: Solanum virginianum (assembly GCA_000787875.1). Lineage (NCBI taxonomy): Eukaryota > Viridiplantae > Streptophyta > Magnoliopsida > Solanales > Solanaceae > Solanum > Solanum virginianum. The sequence continues at coordinate 6,905 of DF365177.1, forward strand.
CATAGCATGAGATATTCCATCCATCCTGGCTCCAGCAAGATGTACCACGACTTGAGGGAAGTCTATTGGGGGAATGAGATGAAGAAGGACATTGCTGAATTTGTTTCTAGGTCTCCCAATTGCCAACAGGTTAAGGTTGAACATCAGAAACTGTGTGTATTGGCTTAGAATTTTGAAATTCGCGAGTGGAAGTGGGAGGTGATCAACATGGATTTTATTATCGGCTTACCAAGATCCATAAAGTAGCATGATTTGATATGAGTGATTGTTTATCGGATGACTATATCAGCCAACTTCTTGGCAGTTAAGACAACTTATACGGTTGAGGAGTATGTCCGACTATCATTCGTGAGATTGTGAAGTTGCATGGGGTTCCTTTGTCCATCATCTCGGACAGAGGATCTCAATTCACCTCTTGATTTTGGAGATCTTTCCAGAAGGGATTAGGTACAAAGGTGAATTTGAGCATTATTTGTCACCCTCAGACTGATGGGCAGGCAAAGTGTAATATTCAGATGGCTTCAGAAGAAGGTGAGTTTAGAGGATATGTTGAGAGCATGCATTATTGACTTCAAAAGAAATTAGGATGGACATCTACCATTGATTGAGTTCGCATACAATAATAGCTATCATGCCAGCATTCAGATAGCTCCATATGAGGCATTATACAGTAGGAGATGTAGGTTACCGATTGGCTAGTTCAAAGTGAGGGAAGCTAATTTGATTGGACCTGATCTCGTACACCAGTCTATGGAGAAAGTGAAAGTCATTAGGGAAAGGTTGAAGGCGGCCCAGAGTCGCAAGAAGTGACATACGTATGTGAGAAGAAGAGACTTGAAGTTTGAGGTAGATGATTGGGTGTACTTGAAGGTGTCACCCATGAAGGATGTCATGAGATTTGGTAAGAAAGAGAAGCTGAGTCCCATTATATCGAGCCATACTAGATTGTAAGAAAGATTGGGAAAGTTGCTTACGAGTTAGACTTGCCTTCTGAGCTAGATGGAGTTCACCCGGTGTTTCATGTATCTATGCTAAAGAAGTGTTTGGGACATCCAGCCTTAGTGATTGCTGTGCTGAGTACGGGTGTGAAGGATAGCTTATCATACGGTGAAATTCCAGTCCAGATCCTTGACCAACAAGTTCGTAAGCTGAGGAATAAAGAGATAGCCTCCGTTAAAGTCTTATGGAGGAATCAGTTTGTTGAGAAAGCTACGTGGGAAGCTGAGGAAGCAATGAAACTCAAATATCCGCATCTATTCGTTCCAAGTGAGGATGATGTTAAAAGTAAATATTCTTATCCTTAACATTTTCGAATGCTTTTTTTCATTAAGTTGATGCCTTGCTTTATTCCATTCCCGAGTCTAAGATAGAGATAGATAGACGATGGATAGTGAGAGTTAGAGTTTTCCTGAGTAAGGAATGAAATGAGTTCTGGGTTATTCGTGGTCCACTCCGACCTTTTCTCATCATTCAAGGATGAATAGTTCCAATGGGGATGATGTAACACCCTGTAAAATTATCAAAACGCTCCTAAAAATACATCGTGCACACAACGCATCTTTCAAAGATCTTATGAAAAATTTGAGATCAAATTTATGATCAGCGTAAAAAATCAAGTCAAAAAATGGTCTCGACTCGATTTAAAACAAACCGGGTCGAATTACAAAATTGCACTTGAAGTGCAAAAACAATAGCTTCTCCACGCCCCCTCCGTGACACACCAGGGGCAAGGAGTTACACCTGTAGTTTTTTTAAAAAAAAATTATTGTTTTTGACGAGAATTTATTTTATGAAAAATTCACCAAAAACACTGGTACGTGCCCCCTCCGCGACGCGCACCTTTGTCCCAGAAAATTATTTTTTTCTTTTAATTCAAGAAAGGTAATTTTATCCTTTCCAATATATTTTAATACCCCCAAAAAGTATTTAAAGAGTATTTTGTATAGCAAGGGTTTAAAACTCATAATTTTTCTAAGTCCTTTACATAAGTTCAGAGAGAGGAGAAGATCAAGAGAGGTGAGAGTTTCTTTTGAAGTTCCAATTCCTTGGAGAAAACTTGAAGATTTTTCACTCCAGGTATGTAAAGGTTACCCAACAGCATGGAATTATTCTTCCATGTGTCCCAATCTAAAGTTAGGATATAAATTAATACTTTAGAATTTTGAATAGTGATTTCTTGAGATTTTCTTGAATATTATCTGTATTTTTTTAATATTATCTTTACTTCTTGAATGTTATCTTTAAATTATATTTCATATCTTAAATTGATGATCATCATATTTCAAATTTACTGTATCCATGCATTATTATGAGATTATGATTTGACCCCTTATAAATTCTCTCTATAAAACGTGAATAATGAACGTAGGGGGATGTCTATAGCCTTGATTGTATAAATGTGATGTTTGACTGATTCTGAGTCCTGAGGTGTGTGTGTGTGGACAAATGTAATAGCTGGAAATACTGTTGATAGAGTTGAATGAGTATTCATTCCTAACTTGAAAGGATAATCTTTCTCATTGAGTTGATAGATAAGGAGTTGAGGTGAGTGTTCTTGCCCATAGGGTTTGAGTGATGGAAGTTCTTGATGGGTTGATAGACTTATGAGCATATGGAGTCCTGGGAGGAGTATTAGCACCAAAATGGGTAATAGTGAGTCCCATTCATACTCATTAACTATGTGGCCAGCATAGAAAAGGATTGGACCGTGAAAGCGAATATTTTCTTTTTCCCGCAGAGGACCTGACAGACTGTTTTGGGATCCCTGATAGACTCGTCCTTTACCCTGGGAAGGTACTGAATGGATGTGGCAACAACATCTCTTCGTTGTATCACTACTAGCTCATAGGTAGTGGTTGTCGATTATAAAAACTCCCAGATAGATTTCATGGTGATAGAACTCCAAGGTGATGTGATTGTTTGATGTTTGATGGAAAGTGAGATAATAGAGTCTTGTCCTTTACTCTGAGGTGAGGAAGAGTGATTGATGAGTGACTGTTATATTGTTCTATTTACTTTAGAATTTTTTATATAGAGTTCATTCCACGTACTAATGCCCCTTTTGTGCTGCATCATTTTATCATGCAGATTTTGTAAACAGAGAACTTCAGCAGTCCAATCGTTGAGGTTTAGAGCTTTTGGATTTCTAAGAGTGGTGAGTCCTCCCCTGCATTCGGAGGATGGTTATTTTCTTTAGATTTGATAGTATTTTTACTTGATTATGGTAACCATGGCCTGTCATAGTACCATCTCAGACAGTCATATAGAGGCTTCATAGACATAGATATTGATGCAAGGTGTTGAGGGGTCTTCCCCTTCTCTTATTTATATTGAGACTGTCTTTTATTTTTATATTTCATTCATGATAGATCAAGTGGATAGCTTTAGCCCACAGATAGATTATAAGTAATATTACTCCATTTTTCTTCTGCTATTGAATTGACTGAACGGAGGCAAATGAGACTAGATGGTCCGCTTGAGGGCTAGCAATAGTCTCCAAGTGTCAGTCACGTCTAGGGTACCCTCCCAGGGTGTGACAAACATACTAATTTATATGACATAATTTTAGATATTAAATCAATAATAAAATATTTTAATTATTAATTATTGTGATTATATATATTATCTTAATTGTTTAGTACACAAATTCATTTGTTAATATTATTATATTAAGACAACTACATTTTAGTTTATGATATATTCATATTGAACTATTAATAAAACTCTATTTCTTTATTTTTTTACAAAGAAGAATCAAATCAAGCATGTCTTAAATTATTTTGTGTTTATTTTATTTTGTTTACATTTTAAAAAAAATGAAATAAATAAAGGTAGTTCTAACTACCTTATCTTTAAAATGAATACAGTTAACCTCGCAATACAAACAAACTTTTATATTTAAAATAATATAAAATCTTCTACTAAAAAGATAGCAAAAATAAAAAAATTAACGAAGAAATATATATTGAAAAATTTTTAAAAATAAAGGATGCATTGAATTCATGAAGAAAATATTGACTGTAAAATGATTTTGAGACTGAGAATTTTAACTTTCAAGTTTCAACTCTATATATAGTGATATAATATTGAGGATGAGATTTATAATTTTTCATTTAATATGTATCAAATCTCTTCTTCTTCTTCTTCTTCTTTTTCACTGATATCCATAAAATCTCTTCTTCATCTTGTCGCATTCCCGTCGCCGTCCAGCGAGAGTAACCGCCATACACGGCGGATATCAGTAGACACAATATCCCGGCAACATCGAGGGAGCTATTCCTGCCGACATCGAGGGAGATATTCCCGGCGACTTCGGATATCTCTCAGCAATCTTTTCCGGTGAAACCTCAGCGATCTCCCTCTCCTTTAGGCGCGATCTCTCTCAGATGTGGTCTATCTATTTTCTGTCTTCTTTGGTCGAATCATTCTGGCCATCTTTCGTCGGCTTTGTCAAGCTATTTCGGCGAGGGTGTTCAGCCAGTAAATCCGGCGACTATATTTCCAGCAAATCCAGCGACCAGACAACGATTTCGGCGACTTCTTACTCCAACGCCAACAGACAAGATTTCAAATTCATTTTTCGGCCTGAATAATTAGGTGATATCCTTTATTTTCCCCTTTTCTTTCTTGTTCAAGCTCCTATTTCCGGTCAGATTCTCTATCTTCTCCCTTTTTTAGCAATATTTCCAGTCTGTTTCTTGAGTTTTTTTGCTGTTATAGATTTCCCCCAATCTCATTTCTATTCATTATTGTCCCCAAATTTTACTGTTCCTGATTGCTGCCTTGAATAGAATATTGATTGTTCTTGGATGCTATTTGTGACTGCTCTTGATTGCCTGTTGATAGCATTGTTCCAGAAATTTACTGCTGTTGTATATTGTTGTATATTGTTATACATTGTTATTGTATATTGCTGTGTGTTGATATATATTGTTGTATATTGCTGTATATATTATTGTATATTCCTGTATAAATTGCTATATATTGTTGTATAGTTGTATATTATTGTGGTATATTGTTGTACATTTTGTATATTTTTGTATATTGCTGTTATATTGATGTATATTATTGTATAGTGTTGTCTATTGTTGTATATTGCTATATATTATTGTATATATTGTTGTATATTATTGTATATTTCTGTATATTGCTGTATATTGTTGTGGTGTATTGTTGTACATTTGGTATATTACTGTCGATTAGTAGTTTTCTTGTTGTTTTACTTGTATATTCGTTAGATTGTGGATTTTGTAGCTTCGAGAGTTAATACTTATCTGTAGGGAGTATCTTTTTTTATAGTTTCGTGGTGCTAGGAGATAATAATGGACTAGGGTCATGTCGTCGATTGGGGTTGAAGGTTAGGGGTAGGAATGGCAAGAGGGTCACAAACTTAGCTAAGTTAAGGATAGCATCGTGGAATATAGGGTCACTGACAGGGAAGTCCATAGAGTTAGTAAAATATTTTAAAAGGAGACATATTAATATAGCGTGTGTCCAAGAGACTAGATGGGTAGGAACTAAAACAAGGGATGTGGATGGGTTTAAGCTGTGGTACTCCGGTGGTTCTAGGGATAGAAATGGTGTAGGTATCCTAGTAGATGAGAATCTTAGGAAGTATGTGGTTGAGGTTAGGAGGGTCAATGATAGGATGATGTTTATCAAACTCGTGGTTGGTAGACATGTAGTGAATGTAATTAGCGCATATGCACCCCAAGTTGGCCTATATGGGGAAGTCGAAAGGCTATTTTATGGGTAGACATGTAGTGAACGTAGTTAGCGCTTATGCGTCCCAAGTAGGCGTAGATGGCGAAGTCAAAAGGCTCTTTTGGGAGGATCTGGATGAGGTTGTGCGAGGCATACTGGAGACAGAAAAAATCTTCATTGGGGGTGACTTTAATGGGT
>DF365177.1:12875-26990 GCA_000787875.1 Solanum virginianum
GAGATCAAGAGAGAAAAGAAGAAGAAGGTTATGTATGCTAAACCTAGGATTAGATGGGGAGGCCTTACTCCTGCCCTTTCTCGCGAGATGGAAGAATAGTTGAGAAACATAGAGGCGTGGAGTAGCGAAGGTAATGTGAACAGTATGTGGGACACGACTGCTGGTTACATACGAAAGGTAGCCACCAAGGTACTAGGGGTCTCGAGAGGGGCTTGTGGTGGACGTTAGGGCGATTGGTGGTGGAATGATGAAGTCCAGGGCAAAGTGAAAGATAAAAAGGTCGCTTACACAGAGTGGTTAGAGTGTAGGGATGAAGATGAAAAGCAAAAGCTTAAGGTAATCTATAAGACAGCCACGACAGAAGTAAAGATGGCGGTGACAATTGCAAATTCAGCAGCATTTGAGTGCCTTTATGAGGACCTAAGTGATAAAGGTGGGGACAAGAGATTGTATAGGCTCGCTAAAGTAAGGGGAAGGAAAGCTTGCGACTTGGACCAAGTAAAGTACATCAAGGATGAGGAGGGCGAGGTGTTGGTGGATGACACCTCCATTAAACTGAGGTGGCAAGCCTACTTTCATAAACTCTTAAATAAAGGATGAGGAGGGCGAGGTGTTGGTGGATAACACCTCCATTAAACTAAGGTGGCAAGTTTACTTTCATAAACTCTTAAATGAAAAAGGTGATAGAGATATCGAGCTGGGTAAGTTTGCACACTCCGAAGACCATCGTGATTTTGGTTATTGTAGGCGGTTCATAGTTGAGGAGGTAAGACGGGTTATTAGTAGGATGAAGAGGGGGAAGGCGATCGGCCCCAATGAGATTTCGATAGACTTTTGGAAAAACATAGTCAAGGAGGGCATAGAATGGTTGACTAGACTGTTTAATGCTATTATGAAGACTGCCAAGACGCCTGATGAATGGAGAAGGAGTACAATGGTTTTATTGTACAAGAATAAGGGGGATATTCAAAACTGTAATAATTGCAGGGGTATCAAATTGTTAAGCCACACTATGAAGGTCTAGGAGAGAGTAGTAGAGATGTATATTAGGGTGATTAAGGATATGTATGATGGAGCCAGAACTCGAGTAAGAATGGTTAGAGGAGACTCTGAGTATTTTCCTGTGGAGATGGGACTCCATCAAGGATCTGTTGCACACTCCGAAGACCATCGTGATTTTGGTTATTGTAGGCGGTTCATAGTTGAGGAGGTAAGACGGGTTATTAGTAGGATGAAGAGGGGGAAGGCGATCGGCCCCAATGAGATTTCGATAGACTTTTGGAAAAACATAGTCAAGGAGGGCATAGAATGGTTGACTAGACTGTTTAATGCTATTATGAAGACTGCCAAGACGCCTGATGAATGGAGAAGGAGTACAATGGTTTTATTGTACAAGAATAAGGGGGATATTCAAAACTGTAATAATTGCAGGGGTATCAAATTGTTAAGCCACACTATGAAGGTCTAGGAGAGAGTAGTAGAGATGAGGGTACACAGGGTAGTATCTATATCAGAGAATCAATTCGGATTCATGCCGGGGCAATCAACTACTGAAGCAATTCATCTTGTTCGGAGGTTAGTGGAGAATCGAACTAAAGTTAACAACAGGTTGAAGGCTTGGAGACACACCTTGGAATCCAAAGGATTCAAGTTGAGTAGGACCAAAACTGAATACTTGGAGTGTAAATTCAGTGTTCAGAGGGATGAAGCAAACTACGATGTGAGGCTTGCCACTCAACCTATTCCCAAGAGGGAAAACTTTAAGTATCTGGGGTCCATCATCCAAAATAGTGATGATATCGATGATGATGTCACACATCGTATTGGGACAGTATGGACCAAATGGAGACTTGCATCTGGAGTACTGTGTGATAAGAAGATACCGGCTAAACTCAAAGGTGAGTTTTACAGATTGATGGTTAGACCATCTTTGTTGTTTGGGGTGGAGTGTTGGCTAATCAAGAATGCACATGTCCAAAAGATGCATGTTGCAGAGCTGAGGATGTTGAGATGGATATGTGGTCACACCAGGAGTGACAGGGTTAGGAATGGGACCATTCGAGAGAAACTAGAGGTGGCCCCAGTAGCTGAAAAGATGAGGGAAGTGAGACTGCGATGGTTTGGACATGTACAGAGAAGGAGTATCGATGCTCCTGTTAGGAGGTGCGAGAGGTTGGTTTTAGGAGATACTCAGAGGGGTAGAGGTAGACCAAAGAAGTACTGGGGGGAGGTGACTAGACATGATATGGTGAAACTTAATATCACTGAGGACATGACCCTAGATAGGAAAAAGTGGAGGGCACGAATTAGAATTGTAGGATAATTGGTTAGGTGGTTACCTAGTTAGGTGGTTACCTAGTCAGGGGGTCTAATAGGTTTGAGTAGTAGTATTTTTTTTTAGCATGTATTGTAATTATTTTGTTGTTTATGTGTTAATTATATTATATTTTCGTATTGCTATGTGTTTTCTTTTACTTTTGGTCATATCTAGTCCTTTCTGCGTATGGGTTTTGAGATAAGGGTTCCCAGCAAATAGCCTCTCTACTTAGGTAGTGGTAAGGTCTACGTACATTCTACCCTCCCCAGACCCCACTTGTGGGATTTCACTGGGTATGTTGTTGTTGTATGTATGTATGTTTCAAATATAACTATTTCAATTAAAACTATCCTATTTTTTCATTTTGATTAAATATAAAAAATAATTCAATTATTTTTCAAGAACCTGTTATGAACAGTATTAATTTGTGGAATCATTCATTTTTTTGTGTGTGTGTGTGAAAGAATGTAAATTCATTTGTTATCTTTGTTCTTGTATTTTTTTTCTAATTTCTCAAAATAAAAATGGAAACACTTTTACTATACAGTTTATATGAGGAATCAGACCATTCAGGCTCGAGGTGGCCCCCTGTGGCTGACAAGATGAGGAAAGTGAAGCTGTGATGGTTTGGACATGTGTAGAGAAGGAGTGCTGATGCTTCTATTAGGAGGTTCGAGAGGTTGAATTTAGGAGTTACATAGAGGGGTAGAGGTAGACCGAAGAAGTATTGGGGGGAGGTGATCAGAAAAGATATGGCAAAACTTAATCTCACCGAGAAAATGACCTTAGATAAGAGGAAGTGGAGTCGTGAATAGAGTAGCAGGTTGACAGATTAGTAGGGATTAGGTTGATGTCTGGCCGTGGGGTTTTGTAGGGTAGTAGGATTTGTCGCGTTTCTTTATCCGATGTTATCATTATTTGCCTTATATATGTTAATTGTCTCGTATTTGCATACTATTATGTGCTTTTGTTATTAGTTGCTCTTTCGGTTACCTATCTCTTCCTTTCTTTTTTTATCATATCTAGTTTATTCTGCTTATGAATTTTTGTGATGAGAGTTCCCAGGAAATAGTCTCTTTACCTCTATGAAGTAATGGTAAGGTCTGCATACATTCTACTCTCCTCAGACTCCACTTGTAGTGTCCTACTGGGTATGTTGTTGTTGTTGTTATTGTTGTTGTTATAATATGGATAAGTTACTATAAAAAAAAATTTAAATACTGTTAAAAAATTAAAGTACTATTCAGTTTTGTGAATGCCAGCAAAAAATGTATGCAACCATTTAGTTCTTTTCTATAAATATTTTTGTTTATGTTAGTCACCAAGTAATAGCTTTTGTTTGAAAAAAAAGAACAATGGAACCAAGTTATAGTTGAGTACGGTAGACAGTGAAATTTTATTGATCAATTCATATTAAATGTGGATTAAATCTTAAATTCATGATACATTGACCAAGTCAAATAATTGGTTAATGAGGTTGGTTTAATATTTAAGTTAAAATTATATGACTTAAATAAAATTGAAATTATATTTGGGTCAGTCCATTAAGTTGACAAGACAAGCCATCTCATGTTCTTCAAGCCCAATGTCTTCTAAAATTAATTGAAGACCAAAATACCCCCAAAACCCTAACTTACAACTATATAGAGGGGTCTTCCTAAGACAAAAGAAGAAGAGAAGAGGAACAAGAAGAAGAGAAATACATAGAAAAGTTCTACTTTTCTGTGGTGATCTGCAAGTCTTCCACATACAAAGAAGTTTTATCTCCAAGTTATAAGCCTCAAGTTCCCATATTTCTGAGATTATGATTAAAGCTTGGCTCCGCATTCATAGTGAAGTTTCGACAAGTATTTCTTTGATTCATGAACAAAGCAAAGCTCTTGAACTTATGATCGTGAGGAGAAGAATCAAGGATTACATCTTTGTTTTAGATTTTTATAAAGATTATAACCTTCGCATAAATTTTTGATATGTAAATATTGTTGTTTGCCTCTACGTACTTTTCTTTTCTTGATTTGTCATTTTTCCAGGAACAAAACTAAGTCGCTAATAAATTGGCATGTCTAGTAGGGCAATCTTTACCTCTCATCTCTTTTCTTCAAAAAAAATGTATAATTCAAGAACACCAAGACAACTTCCAAAAAGGTCAACTCAAAAATCCGCATCCGCAAAATTTGGATCTCTTTAAAGTCATAAAAAAATTATCAATATGGCCGCAAGGGACATTGACTTTAAATCCGATGTTTTTGAGGATATTGACTTCGCACATGGCTTGAAAATTGCCATGAATATTGTGGCCCAAGTTAGTAGTAAAATCGAAATGCTGGGACAACAAGCGCTTCAAGCGCCACCTAAATCATCTCCTGTTTATTATTTTACTTCTCCAAAAGAAGAGATATCCTCTTCATATATTCTAGAAAAAGGGAAAGACATGCTGAGGTAGTAGAAAGAATGTGTTGGATCAACTAAGATTATCATAAGAACGACGTTGTCAGTTTAATGATCCCTTCTTGCATGAAGATGATAATGTCTTAAGCGCTAGATCTGCAATGACCTTCCCTTATGTTACTTTTCAATCCAAGCTATGTCCTAGCAATGTTCCGTATTATTCTCCATCCTCTGTGGTGGTTGTGCAAGCGATGGTAATTGAAACTTTCACCATAGAAGAACAACTTGCAAATTTGACAAAAGTGGTTGAAGGCCTATCAAAATACATCAAAGGTCAAGACACCCAAAATAACAAGTTGACAAATATGATAGACAATATGAAGGAGGGAGAATCCACTCATTGATGTACGGAGCTTCATGAAATGCAAGAGGAAAGAGAGTCTTTCACAAAAGAAGAAACAACGGTCAAAGAGTTTCAAGTGTCTACTAAAGGCCTAATTCCAGTTGACCAATAGAAAGATTTCATCATGGAGGCTATCAAAGACAAGTCAAAGCCTATATCTAAATCTCCACCCATATATGTAAAGTCGTATTCTTAAAGAATTGACAACCTAAAGATACATGCTGGCTATCCACCTCCTAATATGCAACAACTTGATGGCAAGGGAAATTCGAAACAACATTTAGTACACTTTGTCAAAACTTGCTCTAATGTTGAAACATATGATGTTCATCTTGTTAAGCAGTTTGTTCGATCACTCATACGAATTTCTTTCAACTAGTACATAGATCTTGAACCTAGTTCCATTGATACCTGGGAGTAGATTAAGAAGCAATTTCTTAAGTGTTTTCATAGCACAAGATGTGTTGTAAGCATGATAGAGCTTATCCCAATGCCCACCAAAGGGATAATGAGTAAGTCATTGACTTCATTAATCTTTAGAGGAGTGTTGAGCCTTAACTTCAAAGATCACCTTAGCGAAACTTCTGGGATCAAAATATACATCCAAGGTATGCACTAGGATCTTCAACACATAATGCAAGGCATAAAATCTAAAACATTTGAAGAATTAAGAACTCTTTCTCATGATATAGAATTGAGTATAATCACAGATAGAGATCAAAGGTTACTCTACTTTGAGCCTCATGAAGAAAATATATATGATATTGAGAATGATGACAACCTTTCATCCAAAACTAAAATTAAAGAGTCTATGTAGGTAGACATGATCCTCGACACATGAGCATAAAATGCATGTCATGAAGCTCATCAAATTTGAACTAAGACTTTAAGTTGTGATGCTTTTAAAATTCGAGCAAAGTTCGACAAATTTGAACTAAGTCTCCATATCATGAAGTTCTTCAAGTTCAACCAAAATCTTTAAGTTTCAAAGCTCATCAAAGTAGAGCAAAGTCTTTAAGACAAATGCTCTTTGACGCATGAGCTTAAACTGCATGTCATGAAGCTCATCAAATTTGAGATAATTCTTGAAGAGTGAAGCTCATCAAATTCAAGCTAAGTCTTCAAGCTGCAAAAGCTCTATAAAATGAGTTAAATCTTTGAGTTATTACTTTTGATCCGCATGAGTTTAAATTTGTATGACCAAAAATAAATTTATTAGGTTGAAAATCTCAAAATAAGTCTCAAGGCAAATAAAAAAAAACTCATATGTTTTGCATTGAAGTGTAAAACAAATGTATTTTATTGCTTCAAAAAATTACAAGAGTATTTATACATCAGCAATGATAAAAAAACAAAATGATGTATCATGCATCCTGTCCAATAAGAAGAAAAAAAATAAGATTGGACATCAAAAGGGGACTGTCAACTCATTTTAGATGTCTTTATCAAGTTTACATCATCTTTTCATCGAGCATCTTCACTTCAAATATTTTTATAGATCGACGCAATCATAAAGGAGCCTTTATCTTCAGCAGTGGGGCATATTTTGAAGTTTGATTTGTGAAGTTAATCTATGAAGTAGTTTCTTTTCAAATCTAGGATAGACTACACCAAAATATCTTTCCTTCCAAAGCCGAACTCCAAGAGGAAGAGACACAAAGTGTAGTTCATCATCAATGCTGCAACTACAGAGAAAGAGGCACACAATTTTGTTCAATGCCAAAGCCGCAACTACAGAAGAAGACATAAAATTCAATTCATTACTATAGATACAACTCCAAAAAAAAAGAGCTGCACCAAGTATGTTTGTCACCGCCAAACCACAATTTCTTTAAAAATGCATTAAGTGTGGCTCGCTGACAAATCCACGACTATAAATCAAGATGTACCAAGTGGTTCCTCATCGATTTTGAATTATCCTCATATTTTGTTTGGTTTGATACTGAGATTGTATCCAGTCTATTGTGAATCTAATACAAAAAATAATAAAAGGAGTGATGCATTTTATGGTGTCAATAGCACGAAGCTTCAAATTAACAAGGTGAAAAGTGTGGCATATTCTCTCACACATGATGAATACGGTCCTACTAGCTTAAAGATTTATATTTTTCCCTCCATGTGGATGATGATAGAAGTCTCAACCAATAAGGAAATCAATATGTGGCTCTTCAGTGAGAACACAGAAAAATGAATTCATAAATGTTGTTCAAAGTCACACCAAAATTGATTGTGTAGCTAATTTTATAAAAAATTAATTTTGGTCCATTGATAAGGAATTTAGCTTTCAAATGTTATAGACATTGAAGTCTATTTTCTATAGAATGAAGTTGTTCACCATTCGGACGCTCGTACGCCAAGATATAGATGTTTTGGTGAGACTCAATAAAGCTGGAAAGAAAATTAGATCTAGAGAAGCAAAATTAAAAATCAATTCCCAACAATTGAAAAGGATTTTGACAATAATCTTTGGATGTGTTGTGGATTTATGAGTCTAGTTTCTGAAAAATAAAATGGATCATGATTTCGATATTTCTATAACAAGATGTGAATTTTCTACCGCAAGTGTGTTGTGGTGAAAAACAAAGTGATGAAAATTAGAAAATAAATATTACCTAATAGTGATAGATCTGATCAAGCTTAGTGATGTCGCAAATTGACATCAGCCTCCGATCCATAGGAGAATCTATATTTATAGATATCAAAAGTACATAAACTGTTTTCCTACAAATTATGGAAAACCCATAATTGAAATCATATTTTGGTGGATTTTCTTAGGAACCAAATTATGAATAATTTCATAGGATTCAAGTTATGAAAAATTTCATAGGATTCAAGCTATGCAAAATTCAATATGAACAAAGTTATGGAAAATTCAATAGTATTCAAGTTATAGAAAATTACATAGGAATCAAGTTATGAAAAATTTTATTGGAGTCAAATAATGGAAAATCTCCACTGAATCAAATATGGAAAGTTTTGAAAAACTTCCCATGAGAAAAATATTTGATTCATGAATACTTCAATTCCTATCTTTAAAAGTTTGACAAGTCAGGCACCCCGACAAGCCTTGAAATAGGGGGCATTTGTAGACAGTGAAATTTTATTGATCAATCCATATTAAATGTAGATTAAATCTTAAATTCATGATATATTGACCAAGACAAATTATTGGTTAACGAGGTTGAATTAATATTTAAGTTAAAATTATATGACTCAAATAAAATTTAAATTATATTTGGGTCAGTCTACTAAGTTGACAAGACAAGCCAACTCATTTCTTCAAGCCCAAGGACTTTTAAAATTAATTGGAGACCAAAATTCCCCAAAACCCTAACTTAAAACTATATAAAAGGGTCTTCCTAAGATTAAAAAAAAAAAGAAGAGGAGAAGAGGAACAAGAAGAAGAAAAATACATAAAAAAGTTCTACTCTTCATTGGTGATCTGCAAATCTTCCACATACAAAGGAGTTTTATCTCCATGTTATATGCCGCAAGTTCCCATATTTTTGTTATTGTGATTAAAGTTTGACTCCACATTCGTAGTGAAGTTTCAACAAGTATTTCTTCGATTCAAGAACAAAGCAAAACTCTTGAGTTGATGATTGTGAGGAGAAGAATCAGAGGATTACATCTTTTTTTTAGATTTTTATAAAGATTGTAACCTTCGCACAAATTCTTGAAATACAAATATTGTTGTTTGCCTCTACATACTTTTCTTTTCTTGATTTGTTATTTTTTCAGGAATGAAACTTAGTCGCTTACTAGTACAATAATATATAGTAGCTTCTTGCTAGTCACTTTATTATTCTTTATTAGATTTATAATGTTTAAGAATAATAAAAGTGAAAAACAACAACAATAATGTAATTTCACAAAGTAGACTTCTTAGTTTTTTTTTTAACATAAGAAAAATGAACTTAATTATATCATTCATTTTGTCTTTATTCTTATTTCTTCAATGTAGATCCACTTAATACTTTTTCTTTACAAAATTCTTTTTTTCATCATCTCTCGCCCATTTCTACTGAACAAAACAAAATACTAAATAAATAAGTCATTCATAATTTGAAGATCTATCATCACTTTTGTTTATCCAAACTTGAAGTAGTATTGTTTGTTTAATCATGCTTTTTCTACTCTACATTTTTGCAGATAATTATTTTTATATAAAAAAAATAACTCTATCTTCGAGAAATTTTAGTTTTTCATTTTTTATTATGAGATGTGATATTCTTCTTAATTTTTTATTACAATTCTTGTGATAAAGATTTTTCACTTGTCCAATGATTCATTGATGTCAAAATAAAGAATCAAGTGATTCATCATAACGTGTTCAAATTTTAATGCAAAACATTAAGAAGTAATTACTTAATAAAAAATTGAATAATTACTAATAATACTTATTGGAATCACTTATTAATTATACCATAATCATTTTGTACTTTTGATCATTTTTCATTTGAACTTTCAGAATGATAAAACCTAAGTATAAATCACCAAATAAAAAGAATTATGAATATTATAAAAATTAATAAATTTAGAAATTTTGTGGGAAGAAATTACTTCGAAAATAGAGAAAATAAAATTACCTCAATATGATTGACTTCTTTATTTAAAATAAAATACTTCAATGAATCTATTAAATCTAGAGTAATAACTTTTTTAGGTATATATCTATGAAGATATTCAAAAGTGCACAAACAAATGAAAAATATAGATAGTCAAACTTTTTTTATTATTATATACAAATTTTATGAATTTTGTAGTTTTGACTGGAACAACCGTAGATTTTTCATAATCATCGCAACTTCGATAGAAAATAAAGCATGTACCTTTGTTAAATATGGGTTTTGAGATGAGGGTTCCCAGGAAACAACCTCTTTACTTCTATGAGGTAGTGGTAAGGTCTGTACATTCTACCCTCCCCAGACCCCACTTGTGGGATTTCACTGGGTATGTTGTTGTTTTACCTTTGTTAAATATCATACCAGATACTACATCAATACTAATATAATTAAAAAAATATACATAGATGATTTAATTTTTTTTCTTTTATGATATACAAATTCTATTAATCTTAAAATTTTGGCTAGAATAATCATAATTCTTTTATAATCATAACAACTTCAATTGAAAATAAAGTACATACCTTTGTTAAATATCAAATTAGATACTACTGCAGTAATAATACTACAATATAATGCTTATCACAATCGAATATCAAATTGATATTCATCGGCAAGAAAAATAGATACTCATGTGTCTAAGGTATGCAGATAATTCTTTCTATCTTTATTTTTCAACTTGTCGTCATGTTTTCAATCTTTATTACCAAAGGAAGAAGAAAACATGATAGAAAAATGTAAAGGTATATTGGGAAGTTTATTGTCTTTATCCATATCTTTTGACTTATTTGTTCTTTTTAAAAAAATAGAATTCCTATTTTAGTTGGTTACTAAATCTGTTCATTTTAAGTTTTATTGTTTAAATATATGTCACGATCCAAGTCTAGGGTCTAGATGTGACACGATGAATGACGAACTCGAAGGAACCCCAAACAAGCCTCTTAGCATATCATATACACAATTTTAATCGCGGAAGCAATAAAATACAACATGATATAGTAGATAGGGACAAACGGGGCTAAGGAACAATTCTCATATCACAAACATTAAAAGTCAATAGAGAGTCCAAGATCAAAGCATAATACAAACATGTCCAACAACACCTCTAAAACTTAGATACTTAGCGGGGCCCAAGACAAGCTACAGGGCTCACACTCATAGTCAACATATATTCAAAAGAAGGATAGTCTTAAAAAATAGTATGAGATCATAAGCATCGTCCCCGAAATGGAGGACTCACCAAAGAGCTTGAGAGATATCGTACAAGCCACGTGGAGGAGGAGGATCAAGTGGGCTCCGGTTCCTACGTGGTGATATCATGTAGGCATAGAGTATGCGTTAGTACGTTTGAATGTACTAAGATTATAGGATGCAATGAAACAAGTGATAAGCACCATAAACAAAATGCATAACATAAGCAACGAATGAGTCAATAAGGTTACCCGGGCCTACAAATCCCCGAGTGAGGCTTGGTCAATTCCCAACGGTATAGACATAATATCATATACATACATTCATTTCATCATCATATAGTCATTCAACTCATCATCATATAGTCATTCAACTTATAAGACATGCATTTAACCTTCAATTCCTCAAGAAACTCATAGCCGAATATTTTATCAAACACTTGGCAGGAATGTAGTGCTAGTGTAAAACCACGCAATTCAAGAGTGTAATCATGCTAGAAAATCCAATGTAAAACCATCTATAGATATTTGGTAATAGTACCCTCAAGTAATATACATCAAAAACCTTCATCAAATCTTACAATAGATCTTAGATTCATAGCTCAAAACATGCTAAAACAACCATAATTTCATGACATCCCAACATAGTGTGCAGTGAAATTCATAACAATTAAGATCCATGAGTGGATCAACCTTAAATCATACAATTTTAAGTAAAAGAAAGCTTGAGTATCATGGGTGAAAGGAACCCATGAAAGAAACCCACATACCTTAGCTTTGGAAAATAGCCTGATGAAGATTGGAAATGGAGAATTGAAGCTTGAATGAGAACCTTAGAATACGGATGAGTTTTGAGACTTGAAATTTGAAGATGAAATATTGTCTAAGTGTTTGGAAGTGTATTTGAGAATGTCTTGAATGATATGAGGGTGAACAAGGCCAAGTATAGGCATTTTCATGCATGGAAACACTTAGGCCCAAGACTTAAAAGCCTTGGATCGGACAAGAAAATTAGACAAAAATTGTATTGAGGCGCGCCTTTTGGCACGGAAACCTCACTGGAATTCAACTTTTGGGAAATTAAAATTGTGATTCCTTTTATCTAGAATCAGGGTTAGATGCATTTCCACCCAATTTGACCTTGTGAACAAGAATATGAAGTTAGATTTTTGATATCGCACACGAATTTGGAGATATATTGAAATTACGATTCTGGGCACTTTCGAGGCATATTTTCGGGCACTTTTTAGGGTCATTTTAATATATCCCCCTTGGGAACATTCATCCCCGAATGTCAAAGAAACATATATGAGAAGAGTGATCATGAAGAAATCATCCCCAACAAGAATGACACAACATACTTAAAATATCATTTTCAAAATCTCACCATAAGTATAAAATCACCATGAACTTTATCAATGTAAACATGAATGTATGGAAATGACTTAGGGGTTGGAACATGAGACATGAAATCACATAGAAGACTTAGAATTAGTACCTTGGGCTTGAGTAGGATGAAAAAGACAAGGGTGTTGCTTTTGTATATCCATTTCGGCCTCCCAAGTAGCATTTTCAACTTGTTGGTTCCTCCAAAGGACCTTAACAGAAGCAACATCCTTGTTCCTCAACCTCTTCACTTGCCTATCCAAGATATCTACTAGAACCTCTTCATATGACAAGTTATCTTTAACTACCCCCACAATATCAAGAGGCAAAATGGCATTAGGATCACCTACACACTTTCTCAACATAGACACATGAAAGACCAGATGAACCAATTCCATTTCACTAGGCAAATCCAACTCGTAAGCCACATTACCAATCCTCCTCATCACCCTATAAGTACCCATAAATCAAGGGCTGAGCTTACCCTTCTTACAAAAATGAACTACACCCTTCATGGGTGACACCTTCAAATAGACTCAATCACCAACCTTAAACTCAAGCTCCCTCCTTCTCACATCGACATAAGGTTTTTGTTGACTTTAGACTATTTTCAACTTTTCCCTAATCATCCTTACCTTATCTATAGCATTCATAACTAGATCCGGACCCAACAAAACAAACTCTCCAACCTCAAACCACCCAACTGGGGATCTATAATTCTTACTGTAGAGAGCCTCAAAAGGAGCCATTCTGATGCTTGAATGATAGCTAATGTTATATGCAAACTCTACCAATGGAAAATGATCATCCCAACTACCCTTGAGCTCCAATACACAAGCCTTAAGCATGTCCTCAAGTGTTTGGATAGTTCTTTCAGATTGGCTATCCGTTTGAGTGTGAAAGGTCATACTAAGCTTTACCTTAGTTTCAAGACCTCTTTGGAAGGACTTCCAAATGTATGAAGTGAATTGTGCCACATGATGCGATATGAAGGACAAAGGAACCCTATACAATCTCGCCAAGTCATGAATGTGCAACCAAGCATAATCGTCAACCTCATAGGTAGTCTTAACCGGTAGAAAGTGAGCCAATTTTGTCATCTTATCAACCACAATCCAAATGAAATCAAAACCTTTTCTAGTCTTAGGCAACCAAACCACAAAATTCATATTAATCTCTTCCCATTTTTAAGTAAGAATCTCCATGTCTTAGGTTACGCCACCAGGTATTTGATATTTGACTTTAACTTGTTGGCAACTCTAGCAATCGGATAAAACTTTGGCAATGTCCCTCTTCATACCTCCCCACCAATACACCTCTCTCAAATCTCTATACATCTTAGTAGACCCTAGGTGAATAAAGTAAGAAGAACGATGAGCCTTATCAAGAATCATTTCCTTTAAGCCATTAACACAAGGCACACACAACCTACCTTGGTACCTAAAGGCACCATCTCCCCCTTGGGAGAAAACCTCCAGTTTTCTATCTTTTACCAATGCCTTCAATTCTAACAATGAGTGATCAAGATCTTGCTAAGCTTTCACCTCCTTAACCAATGAAGATTTAGAACCATCAATAATAAAAACACCACCATCATCACCCTCTTCCAACTTACCTCCCAATCTAGCAATCTGATGGACCTCCCTAGCCACCCCTATGTCACCATCATCAACATGAGCTAGGCTACTCATCGACAACCTACTAAAAGCATCTGCCACCACATTAGCCTTACCAGGATGATAGTGCACACTCATGTCATAGTCCTTAAGAAGTTCTAACCATCTCCTTTGTCTCAAGTTGAGGTCT
>DF365176.1:0-26997 GCA_000787875.1 Solanum virginianum
TGCTTAAGTAGGCAGCTATTCATTGACGTGCTTGCTTCAGCTACTTGATTTTAAAAAATTTTAAAAGCTAACAAAAAAATTCAATTGATTATTGAAATTAATCTATCAGCGTCACATAAAAGGGGATAGAAGAAATAACATGTATTATTTAATTAGAAAATTACGTAAAAATTACCATGAATCTAGATAAGTATAAAAAAAATACTATAAATAATGATATTTGACAACTTCAAAATTTTTTAATTGATTATTGAAATTAATCTATCGACGTCATATAAAAGGGGATAAAAAAACTAGCATGTATTATTTAATTAGAAAACTACGTAAAATTACCATAAGTCTGATAATTAACAATAATAATATATCTGTATATGAAAATTAAAAAAATACTATAAATCACAAGAATTAACAACTTAAAATATTTAAGAGACATACAAAAGTTCAATTAACATTTGGATCACTATAGTATAAATAAGGATATATGGATAATATGTGTTGTGTAAAAATAGCGTAAACATAATATAGATTATAATAATTAAAAAAATCAAAAAGTAAAAGACATAAAAGAATTGACTTTCGAAATTTTGTCAATGCCACATAAATTGAGACAAGAAAAGTAACATATTTTATTTAAAAATTATGTAAAAAGACACTACAATTCACAATAATTTAATAATTTAAAATATCAAAAAATTATATTAAAATTTAATTGACTTTCTAAGTTATATTTATATCATATAAATTAATACACAAAAATAATAAATATTAGGCCCACACTTGCGCGAGCGTCGATGTCTAGTCTTCTTATTATTCATTGACAGAAAAGTCTTCAGAGGTTATTTTAATAATTTAACATGAAAGAAGTGAGTAATTACATCATTAATTAGTTAAAAGGAGTGTTACTGCTTCTCAATTTTTTACATCTATCGGACTAATAATGATTAATGAATGACCGCTCACAAAATTTACAAGCTCTGTTTTTGAAATAACTTATGTTGATGAAAAAGAGAAACCAGACTTTAGTTTGCCTTAAAATATTTTTAAAACATTCTGTCTTATATTACTTAAATTTTTTTGATTTTTTTTAAAATTTAAAATATTGAAATTTTAAAGTTCAAGACAAGTGTTTTACATTTTTTTATGTCCTTTCATTTATTGAACTTTTATATTTTTTAGGATATAAATTATACTACATATTTATAATTTTACAAAGGACAATAGTGGAAACTATGATGTAAATTTTGTTTCTGAATGTTTTTCTTAATATGTGTGTATTACTTTACAAATTCAATTATTTTGAAACAGAAGGAGTATTAAATATGTGAATATTATAATTTGCTTTTTTTTTTGTCTATTTTAATTTATTTATTTTACATTTTTTAGCATATTAAAAAATTAAAAAATTATAATAATTAAACATAAATATTTTAAAAATATATTAGGTGAATATTATAGTAATTTGTTTTTATATATTAAGTATTTTATTCGTTTCAATTTATTTATCTAAATTTTCTTTTTTAAGTTATATTTAAAAATTACGTAGTATTATAATTAATAATAATTAAAAATATTTTGCCTTTGCCATATTAATTGAGACAAAGAGAGTGACATATATTGTTTTAAAAATATATAAAAGAAATACTATAAATTACAATAATTAATAACTTAAATTATTTTAAAATCATATAAAAAATTTGTTTACTCTCCTACTTTTATTTGTACCATATAAATTGAGACAAATAAAGCAACTTTTATTGATACGGTGCTTGCATGGGTTCTTTGTATATGGTACAAATATAAATAAAAATAAATAGTGAAATAATACTATTTATTTATTACTCATACTCTTAAATAGGGGTAGGAGGAAAGCCGCGGCGGCGGCGGCAGGATTGGCGTGGTTGAGCATTATTTATTACTCCTTTAGTACAGGGGATGAACAACTTGAATATTCTTGTGGATGACTTTAAGTTTTTTTTTTGGTGTGTGTGTTTGTCATCAATTAATTTTTTAAAAACTTTTTAGGCAGTAAGCACCACTCAATTTATTTATTTATTTTATTTTTTCAATTGATATTTTATATTTCTATCAGAGTTCAATTATAGTTAACTTCATGCTTTGTAGTCTTATTCGAAAAAAAAAGAACGTTCAAAACCTTAATTTAAAAAAAAGTAACTTCGTCTGTTACAACATCTTCAATAACATAATAACACCACTGAATCTATTCTATATTATATTCCGTCCAAGTAGCACGAGGGGCTGTTGAACTATTCAACCTATAACATCTTAGCCGACGAAATAAATGACAGTGGGCAATCTCTTTTTTGCCTTTTGCATCATTAACACGTCTCCTTTTGTGCCTAGACTAGATATAGGACTTATGCAACATTGGTCAAATATATGTTATTTCATTTGGTTCATTTTATATGATATTATTTAATTTAATATATTATTTAAGATTTTTTTAAAAAAAATTTATGATTTAAAATAATTTTTAGATATTTGTGTGGTTATAAATCATTTCATTAAAGATAAAAAAGGAATTTTAAAGTTAAATTGTTCTTAGTTATAGTAAGGTGATATTTTTTTAGGACGAACAACAACAACCCCCAAGTGAAATCTGATAAGTGGGATTCAGGGAGGGTAGAGTGTATGCAAATCTTACCACTACCTCATAGAAATAGAGAAGCAGATGACCCACGGATCAAATATAACAGTCCCAATAGCAAAAAAAAAAAAAGAGATATAAAATAGCGACTAAAATAAATAGCGATACCAACTCTATAAATAAACATAAAAAGTAGCAAAATAACCGACAAAAAGTAACAACACAATATAAAAGGATGTGGCTAATCACCTGCTACATTATAAGGTAAGACAACATGCTATCCCTACTAGCTCATTAACCTTTTACCCTAATACGCGACCTCTATTCCTTTCTATCTAAGATCATGTCCTCGGTGATATGAAGTTGTATCATATCTTGTCTAATCATCTCTCCCCAATACTTTGTCGGTCTATCTGTACCTATCCGTATAACCCCTAAATCAAACCTCTCGCACCTCCTAACAGGAGCATCAATACTCCTCCTCTGCACATGCCTACACCATCTTAGTCTCACTTTTCTCATCTTGTCTGCCACAGAGACCACCCCTACCTTCTCCTGAATAACCTCATTCCCAATCTTATCACACCTGGTATGTCCACATATCCATCTCAACATCTCCATAATATGCATCTTTAAAATATGCGAGATTTTAATTGGCCAACACTCCACTCCATACGGCATAGACGGTCTAACCACCATTCTGTAAAATATACCTTTAAGTTTAGATGGTATCTTCTTATCACAGAATACTCCAAAGGCAGGCCTCCATTTCATCCATACTGCCCCAATGCAATGAGTGACATCATCATCTCGATTCGCCACTACTTTGGATGATGGACCCAAGACATCTAAAACTTTCTCTCTTGAGAATAGGTTGAGTGACAAGCCTCACTTCGATATCCACTTTATCCCTCATGATACTGAATTTGCACTCCAAATATTTTATTTCGGTCTTGCTCAATTTTAACTGTTTGGACTCCAGAGTATGTCTCCAAACTTCCAATCTATCATTAACTTTATCCTGGGTCTCATCTATTAGTATTATGTCATCCTAAAAAGCATACACCATAGATTCTCCTCCTGAATAGACCGTATCAGCTCATCCATCACTAAGGTAAAACGAAAAGAGCTGACCATAGATCCTTGGTGAAGTTCCATCTCAACAGAAAAATACTTTGAGTCTTCTTCTACCATTCTTACTCAAGATTTGGCTCAATCATACATGTCTTTTATTACCCCAATATATACCATTGGAGTACCTTTTTCTCCCAGATATCTCCAAAAGACATCCCTCAAAACTTTTTCATAGGCCTTCTCAAGATCGATGAATACCATATGGAGATCCCTCTTCCTTTCTTTATGCTTCTCCACTAGTCTCTGAACAAAATAGATTACTTCAATAGTCAATCACCCTGGCATGAATTAAAATTGATTTTCTAAAACAGACACTCCTCTCCTCACCCTCATCTCCACTACTCTCTCCCAGACCTTCATAGTGTGACTTAGTGACTAGATACCTCTATAATTGTTACAATTTTGAATATCACCCTTATTCTTGTATAATGAAACTATTCCTTGGATATCTTAGTAGGCTTCAGAATAATATTAAACAACCTAGTCAAACCACTTTATACCCTCCTTGTTAGTGCTCTTTCAAAATTCTAACGAAATTGCATTGGGTGCAATCACTCTCCCCCTGCTTATCCTACTAATAACATGTCTAATCTTCTCAACCTTGAAACTCCCTAAGTAATCAAAATCTTGATGACTATTAGAGTGTACTAAATCACCCAGCTTAATAGCTCTGTCCCTTTTTTTTTTCAATTTCAGAATTTTAGAAGTAACCTTGCCACTTTCGCTTAATGAAAGTCTTATCTACCAACATCTCACCATCATAATTCTTGATGTACATCACTTGGTCTAAGTCTCGAGATATTTTCTCTCTCTTTCATGAGCT
Organism: Solanum virginianum; assembly: GCA_000787875.1. Classification (NCBI taxonomy): domain Eukaryota; kingdom Viridiplantae; phylum Streptophyta; class Magnoliopsida; order Solanales; family Solanaceae; genus Solanum; species Solanum virginianum. The sequence goes on from DF365176.1 coordinate 4,563, forward strand.
ATACGCTCTCTTTTCTCCACCTTTTCCCCTAGCTCGATATACAAACGTCAAAACGCCACTGTCTTTGTACTTGTGATCGCTGACTTCGCTTCTATCTTCGCCATCTTATAAATATCCTTAAGCCTTCATTTTTCATCCTCATCTATACACTCTAACCACTTAGTATAGGCAATCTTTTTAACTTTTACTTTGCTTTGAACTTCTCTACTCCAGTACTGACCATCATCATGTCTATCAAACAACCCTCTTGATACCCCTAGTACCTTGGTAGCTACTTTTCTAATGCAATCAAAAGTTATGTCCCACATATTATTCACATCCCCGCTAATACTCCAAACCTCCAAAGTACTCAATTCTCCCCCATCTCTCGAGAAAAGGCGGGATTCAAGCCTCCCTATCTAATCCTTGATTGGTCATAAAGGGCATTCCTCCTCCTATCCCTCTTAATTTCTAAATCCATCACCAAAAGCCTATGTTGGGTGAAAATATTTTCACTTGGAATAGCCTTTCAATCTCTATAAAGGCCTCTATCGCCCTTCCGAAGTATTAAATAATCAATATGTGTTTTAGCTACCATACTATGAAAGGTAATCAAGTGATTTTTACTCTTTCAAAAACATGAGCCAGCAATAACCAACTCAAAGCTTTAATAAAATCCAAGAGAAACACTTCACCTCCGTTCCTCTCCCCAAGCCCAAAGCCTCTATGCACATTGTTAAAATCTCTAGAAGTCGCATTGATATGCCCATTAAAGTCTCTCCTAATGAAAATCTTTTAGATGATCGGTATACATCTCATAATCTCATCCAATGCCTCCTAAAAGAGTTTTTTCACTTCCTAATCTAGGCCCGCTTGAGGCGCATAGGCACTTAACAACATTCACAATATGTCTACCAATAACAAGTTTAATCGGTATCATACTATTATTAATCCTCCTAACCTCAACCATATACTCCCAAAGGTTCTTGTCTACTAGGATACCTACTCTATTTCTATACCTACAACCCCATGAGTACCATAATTTAAACCCGTCCCAATCCCGAGTTTCGGTACCTACCCATCCGATCTCCTAAAGACACACTATATTAATCTATCTCCTCTTAGGACTCTTCACTAGATCTATGGACTTTCCTATAAGTGATCCTATGTTCCACAACCCTACTCTCAACTTTAGTAAGCCCGTCCCCCTCTTACCATTACTACCCCTTGCCTTTGACTCCAATTGAAGACATGACCCTAGTCCACCATTAATCCACGATGCCACTAAACTAAGAACAAATGACTCGATAGACTACAGTAGATTACGAAGGTAGAGACATTCAAAATCAATAGTCCAACGATATAATAATATATGGAACAGAAATGTAGAGTAGAACAATGTACAATTATCAATATGCAAAAATGAGAAATTCAAAAACTAATATTGGGGAATGCAATAGACTCTCCAAAAAAAATTTCATAATACAAATCAAAGAAAGAAATCTAATTCAATTACATGATAAACAAGTCAAGTAACAACAACCCAATTCAAAGATAAGTGATGTATTTCTACAACAAACAAGTAAAAAAAGAGAAACACAATTCAATTACACAATGAACAAGTTAAATAACAACAAACTAATTCAAGAAATATGATATATTTTCACAACAACAAGTCAAAGAAGAGAAAGCTAATTCAATTTCACATTAAATGAGTAAAATAACATTAACCAAATTTTTAAAAATTATGTATTTTCACAATATATACATCAATTTTCGAACATAGGACAAGAAATAGAAGAAGAAAGGAATGATAAAGCTTAGTCCATATTCGCTACAGAGCAATCTTCAATGTTTCATTTTGAATATGTTGAAACTCGACAAAATTTGGTATAGAAATTGATCGCTGAAATCTTTTGTTACTTCTAGAGAATCTTTTTCCCTCAATTACGCACATAGTTCAAGTACTTAAATCTTGATAGTTGCTATTCTGTCAGTGAGCGTCATCAATTGCAGCAGGAAACTACAACACTCTTGGGTATGAAATTAACCCTTTAGAGCAAAAAAGGTTCATCTAAAAAAACCAAAATCATTTTCAAGAAAGTTAACCTGAAATGTGGGTTTGAAAGTCAGTAAAATCTACAAGAATATACAAATGGGTTTTGTTCTGAGAAGTGGATTAAGACCAGTTGGTAAATTATCAAATTTACTAAATAATCCTGATGATTGAGATTAGCAAATTTTAATAAATTGATTTTGCAAAAAAAAGGAGAGGAGTTTACAACTCCAATGAGAAGGAATAAAAGTTAATTGAGTCAAGGATGAAATGCAATATGCCTATCGTGATATACTTATGAATATATGTCACGCCCCGTGAGAGTACCCTTGATATGGCTAATACTTGAAGAACCATTACTGATTCCCCAAGCGAATCACTTGGCCTCATTGTCACGTCTCATTCAATCAGCGGAAGTAAATACTCAAGTAAGCCTAGATAGTATCCAAACAACAAAGTCTTTATAAAACTAATAACTTCCAATGAATAAGAGTTGGAATGTAAATAATAATCACCTATCGCTAATCAACATCTATGAAGCCATCGATCTAAGTCTAGAAGGTACCAAGACAAGTCCTGGGCTACCTTAAAGAAAATACTTCTAATCAAGATAAAATAAAGAAGACTCCTCTGAATAGCAAGGAGGGATCACCAAGTCTAGAATGAGGAGTAAGTCTTTAACGGTGTGCTCCTAAAGGCTTCTATCACCTATATATGCATCATGAAAGTGATGTAGGCCCAAATGGATGTCAGTACATTGAATATATAGTTATGTAAGATGACTTAAGAATCAAGTAAGGCTCAATATAAGTCAACTCAATAAGCTTAAACAATCCATCAATCAACTCAACAAGGGATGCAAGATTTTATAGTAAAATAATGCTCCTAAAAGAAACTCTGACATACAACTTAGTTAGACCATTTATGCACAATCAAATCAATCATGTGGAGTATTATCAAGGCCTATCTGGGAGTTTCTCTTATTCGACAACGATCACTTATGAGCTAGTGATCGTACAATAATCTTATTTATGTTGCCACAACTATTTAATACTTTGCCAGGGTAAAGAATGAATCAACCAATCATGGATCTAGGTTAATCAATCAAGTCCCTGCAAGGGACATAAAAACAGAAACTTTTGACTTAACGGTTCAATCTTCTCCCATATCTGGTGACATAGTTACTGAGTTCAAGTTGGAATTACTCTTACTCAATTAGGTGCTCAATACTCCTCCTAAGACTCAATATTCATAAAATAATTAATCCAATCAATGAGTCTCATAAGGACTCTTATCCATCCATCACAATCAAGCCTTTTGACCTATCAACCATCCAATCAGATTTCAATCATATCTTTCAAGAGTGGTTTAGACGATTATCCTATTCAACTAATTCACCAATCAACCAATTAGGTGTATCAATCATACATGCTAAAAACTATTCAAGACTCTAATTCAAACAGTCATTTAGACTCCAATCAATCATGCTCATCACATAAAGATATGTAAAATACTTCTCATGTTCCAAGCATGTTCAAATTTACTCAATTCAGATATTCACAAATCATATTCTCAATATAATTGATGTATAAAATACTACATGGAATTTTGCAACTAAGGTCCATGTCAACTAGTACAACTAACTGCTCAAATCTCATATAATCAACATGTATACCATCAATATGTTCATAGATATGCATGAAAACTCAGAGCAAACATAGACAATTCAAAGTTTAGGATTTTTGGAGTTCTTCCTACTCGCCTCTAGGCATATTTTCAACTTAATATGATAAAGAAGAGCACATGGGCGAACTCAATACGACGCTTTAGATAACCTTACATACCTGAAAGAATGAAATTCTTGAAGAACTTGAAGAAGTTAACTCAAATATCTCTTCTTAAAATGTTGCCTAGATCATCTGTGGGTCAATCTATGGCCCGTAGAAGCTTCTACGGTCCATAGAAACCCATTCGTAAAAGTTTTGGCAAATTTTAGGTCTCTGAATCCATTCTACGAGCTCAAACTATAACTCGTAGAAACATCTATAGCCCGTAGTTGGGTCCGTCAAGTTAGGGACTCAAAAATGGACTTGTAGAAGTCCTTCTACAACTTAACCAAATGGGCTATCATTCAAACCATGGCCCCTAAGTCAGGTTTGTAGTTCACTCTGCTTAGTAGTCTATTGTAAAATAGTCCTAATGTTTTGCTCCGAACTCCAAATGAGGCGAAATTGGTGGCGTTAGAAAGCTAATTCAAAGATATTCATTTTAGTAGGTCATAAGCCACCTAATTACTTGTGTGCTAAAATTTATAGTCATTTAAAGTTGACTCTTATATAATATAATATGAAAAACTCAATCGGTAGAAAAGTTTTCAACTCGACTAAGTAATAGAGATCTCTTGTGACCCTAATTCACTTTGAAATGACCCCAAAAAGTGCCCAAAAATATGCCTCAGAAGTGCTCGAAATCGTAGTTTCCATATATCTCAAAATGCGTGCATGATATCAAAAATTCAATTTTATATTCTTGATCGGGGGGTCATTTTAAGTGAAAAATGGGTCTAACCGCGATTTAAGAGCAGACGATTAGCAATTTCAATTTTCACAATTTTTCTTATCCGGTGTCTGTCCGCAATGGTACCACAACGCGCCTCTATCGTGGACATGTTTAAATTCAGCCTCCTTGACAGGTCCACATCGCAGACCAAATGTGGACATGTGTAAATTTTGCCCAGTTATTTTTTTGCGGTCCAAGGCTTTTAAGTCTTGGGCCTAAGTGTCCCCAAATGTGAATATACCCATACGTAGTCATTTTTCACCCTCATATCATTCTAAAAATTTTCCAATACTCACTCAAACAATTAGACAATATTTCACCTTCTAAATTCAAGTCCAAAAACTCTTTTCGGATCTTAGGGATTGCACTCAAGCTTCAAATCTCCATCTCCAATCTTCATCAAGTTCATCTCTAAAGCTAAGGTATGTGGGTTTCTTTAATGGGCTCCTTTCACTTATGATACCCAAGCTTCTTTTTTACTTAAACTTGCATGATTTAAAGATTATTTACTCATAGATCATATTTGTTATGAAAATCACTGCACACTATGTTGGGGTTTATGAAATTGTATTTGTTTTGCTATGTTTTGAGCTATGAAACCAAGGTCTATTGTAAGATTTGATGAAGGGTTTTGACATATATTGCTTGAGGGTGTTACCAAGTATTTATTGAAAGTTTTACATTGAATTTTCTAGCATGATTTTATTCTTGAATTGCATGGTTTTACACTAGCACTACCTAATTCGGGGGGTGGTAGCCAGAGTAACCTTATTGGGGTTTTGTACCCATCAACCTTGTTGGGGGTTTATACCCATCAACCCGTTGGGGGGGTTTGTACTCCATCAACCTTGTTGGGGGGTTTGTACTCCATCATCCTCATGAAGGGGTTTGTACCTCATGTGCCTATCCAAGGGGGTGGTAGACCTTGGCTTGCATTATAATGGTCACTCCTTGCACTCGTATTATGTTCTATATAAGTATGATTTTACTTCAAGAATCATTCGTACATGCCATATTGTTAGTATGCTATCTATTGCTTATAAATATGCATTTTGCCTATGATATCTATCTCTTATTGCATTGTATCCTACATACTTAGTACATTCAAACATACTAACGCATGCTATATGCCTACATGATATCACCATGTAGGAACCGGAGCTCCAATTGATTCTCCTCGTGGCTAGATGGATTGTTCGAGTTAGTTATGGTGAGTCCTCAAGTTCGAGGGCAATATCTATATCCTCTTAAGCTTATGTTTAGGATATGCTTCGTATGTTTGAATTACCTATTGTTATTATTATTAGAGTGAGCCCGATTGCTTGTCTTGGCCCCCTGTTAAGTATCTAAGGTTTAGAGGTATTGTTGGATATGTTATGTATCTATTCTATGAGCTTTGACTCTCTTGCTTCTTGATGTAATGATATGGAAGTTTGCCCTTAGTCCCAATTCCCTTGTTTATGCTTATCTATTAGTGTCATTTTAATTGCTTCTGCGACCAAAAATGTGTCTGATATACTATGAGGCTTGTTTGGGGTTCCTTCAAGGTCCCCATTCATCGGTCACGTTTAGGCCCTAGGTCTGGGGCATGACAAAGATGGTATCAAAGCACTAGATTGTTAGATCCTTGGAGTCTAACACACCGTATGAATTAGAGTCTTATTCATGATTGTGAAGCGCACCACGATAATGAATGAGAGGCTATGAGGTGTTCTAGGAAATGTTTCACTTCTTCATGATCTATGTTGTATGATAGAGTTAGGTCTCCTAGGGCTTATTGCTAATACCTAACCATTACATTGCAAGATATCTCTCCAGCTACTCAAGTCAGTGATATGACGAATGAGGAGGTCCGCAATGCTCTATGGGAAGTGGCCATAGTGGCGGTAAACCTGGCAACTCATCTTGGTCTACAAGTGAATTCTCCCGAGACTTCAAATGGTAAGAGGTGAAGTAGTGAGGCCAAGAGAGCCCGTATTGAAGGAAAGTTCCAAAGTTCCAAAGGTAGAGGTGGTGTGATACCTCATGTTAGGTGCCCAAAATATGGTGGGCACCACGATAGCCCATGCTTAAGAGGTACCGACACTTGTAATAGTTGTGGAGTTAGGTCATAAGGTAAAAGATTGACCTCATAAATGAAATAAGAGTGAAGGAGGTGTTGGTGGGATAACTAATCCCAAGTGTCAAAGGTGTGGAAAGTACCATGGTGGCCCATGCTTGAGGAAGACCAATGCTTGTTATAGGTGTAGCAAAGTGGGTCACTAGCTAATGAATTGTCCATATGTTCGAAGAAAGTGTAAAGGTGGTCGATCTTTGGATCAAGGTGGTCATGATGATCAAGTGGCTCAAGAAGGGGATAAGGTGCCTGATGTTGCTACCGGTATATTAAAATTTTCTTTGGCTTTGATGTGTTTGCATTGATGGATCAGGTGTGCCACTATTTTTTTCATTATTCTTTTGGTTGCTAGTGAGTTTCATGTGCGTGTCCCGAACACTCTTTGATGTCTATCTCATTAGTGAGCCTATTGTTGTTTGAAGGTTCATAGGTGTTATCCCATGTTCATATTGCATTAGGTCTTTCCTTGTGACTTGTTAGGTTAGTGTGGTGGATTATGATGTTATGCTTGGGGTGGAATAGTTGCGTCGGTTTTGAGTCCCCCTTTGAATGTATGTCCCATAGAGTCATTTTTCGATTCCCTATTAAATCCACTTGCATGATTTAAAGATTATTTACTCATAGATCATATTTGTTATGAAAATCACTGCACACTATGTTGGGGTTTATGAAATTGTATTTGTTTTGCTATGTTTTGAGCTATGAAACCAAGGTCTATTGTAAGATTTGATGAAGGGTTTTGAAAACCTAGGTCATTCCTATTGAGGTGTATCCGATGATCAAGGGGTTAATGAAGTCCTTCTCAATACTTTGAATTTGGGGTAGTGCCTTATTGGTTTGACTTATGCCCGGTTATGTCTATGAGTTTCATGAATGGGGTCTTTAGTCCCTACCTTGTTATTATTGTGGTAGTCGCTAGTGATGAGGTATTGATTTATTTAGAGCTTGTGAACCATTTGAGGGCAGTGTTACAAATCTTGGGGTAAGAGGAGTTGGATGCTAAGTATGTGAAGTGTGAATTTTGGTTAGAGGAGGTTACCTCCCTAGGTCATGTGGTGTTGGGGGATGGTTTTAAGATTAATCCTAAGGGGGTGTATGTGATTAGAAATCGGCCTAAACCATTGACTCCATCGGACATTAGGAGCTTCTTGGGCTTAGCGGGTTACTATCAATGGTTTGTGAATGAGTTCTCTTCTATTACTTCTCCATGACTAAGTTAACCCAAAGGAAGGCTAAGTTTGTGTGACCGATGAGTGTGAAAAAGTTTCCAAGCATTGGAGAATAAGCTTATCTCCATTTCTATCATGTCTTTATTGGATGTGTTGGGAAGGGTTTATTATGTGGTGATGTCTCTCAGATTGTTTTGGGTTGTATATTGATGCAAGATGGTTAGATGGGAGCCTACGCTTTTAGATAATTTGAGATGCATGAGAAGGATTATCCTACCTATGACCTTGAGTTGGCCGCCGTGTTTTTGCTTTGAAATTTAGTGTCATTGGTTGTATGGGGTGCATGTTGATGTATTTACTGTCCACTAGAGTCTCCAATTTGCATTCACCTAAAGGATCTTAGCTTGAGACAAAGGAGGTGGTTAGAACGTCTTAAGGACTATGATGTGAGTGTGCATTATCGTCTCGATAAGGCTAATGTGGTGGCGAATGCCTTGAGCAGGGTGTCTATGGGTAACCTAGCTTATGTTGATGGTGATGATAAAGAGGTGGCTAGGGATGCATCGGTTAGCTAGATTGGGGGTTAGGTTGGGAGAGGTTGGTAATGGTGGTGTGGTTGTTTTTGATGGTTCTAAGTCTTCCTTTATTGATAAGGTAGAAGCTAAGAAAAATGTTGACCCCGCTTTGTTGGGATTGAAGGCATTGGTAAAGGATGGTAGGGTGGAGGTTTTCTCCCAAAGGGGAGATGGTACCCTTAGTTACCAAAATAGTTTGTGTGTGCCTTGTTTTGATGGTTTGAGGGAGAAAACCCTTGATGAGGCCCATAGTCCTTCTTATTCTATTCACCCCGGTTCTAACCTATGTATTGAGATTTGAGATATTTGTATTGGTGGGGAGACATGAGAAGGGCATTGCCAGATTTGTTTCTGATTGTCATAGTTGTTAACAAGTTAGAGCCAAATATCAAAGGTCTAGTGGCCTAACCCAAGAAATAGAGATTCCTACTTGGAAGTGAGAGGTGATTAATATGGATTTTTGGGATTGGGTTGCCTATAACAATAGCTACCATTCTAGCACCGGGATGGGTTTTTTGAGGCTCTCCATGGTAGGCATTGTAGATCACTAGTTAGGTTGTTTGAAGTGGGAGAGATGACCTTGGTAGGTCCGGATCTACTTATGGATGCTATGGTGAAGGTAAGGTTGATTAGGAAAAGGTTGGAGACAGTCCCAAAGTCGTCAAGAGTCTTGTGTCAAAGTGAGGAGAAGAGAGCTTGAATTCAAAGTTAGTGATTGGGGACTAATTGAAGGTTTCGCTCATGAAAGGTGTGGTTTGCCTCGGTAAAGAGGGAACTGAATTCATGATTTGTGAGTCTTCATAGGGTTTTGAGGAAGTTTAGCGAGGTTGCATACAAATAGAAAGTGCCTTTGGATACAAATATGGTTTGTTCGGTTCTTCATGTTTCTAGGATTGAGGAGGTGTGTTGGTGATTCATGTGTTATAGGGTGTAAAAAGTGCCCAAAAATGTGCTCCGAAAGTGCTTGAAATCATAATTTCTATATATCTCAAAATTAATACGCGATATCAAAAATTTGACTTCATATTCTTGATCAGGGGGTCATTTTGAGTGGAAAATGGGTTTAACCCCAATTTAAGAGCAGACGATTAGCAATTTCAATTTTCACAATTTTGCTTATTAGTGTCTATCCGCGATGGTACTGCGATGCGCCTCCCTCGTGGACATGTGTAAATTCAGCCTCCGTAATAGGTCAGCATCGCGGACCAGATGCGGACCTGTGTAAATTCTGCCCAGTTATTTTTCTTGCGGTCCAAGACTTTTAAATCTTGGGCCTAAGTGTCCCAAACGTGAATATACCCATACTTAGCCATTTTCACCCTCATATCATTCTAAACATTCCCCAATACTCACTTAAACACTTAGCCAATATTTTACCTCCTAAATTTAAGTTTCAAAACCCTTTCGGAAAGGATTGCACTCAACCTTCAAGTCTCCATCTCCACTCTTCATCTCTAAAACTAAGGTATATGGGTTTCTTTCATGGGTTCCATTCACCCATGATACCCAAGTTTCCTTTTATTTAAACTTGTATGATTTAAAGATGATTTACTCATGGGTTATATTTGTTATGAAAATCACTGTACACTATCTTAGGATTTATGAAATTGTGACTGTTTTGCTATGTTTTGAGCTGTGAAACCAAGGCCAATTGTAAGATTTGATGAAGGATTTTGATGTATATTGCTTGAGGGTATTACCACGTATTTATTGAATGTTTTACATTTAATTTTCTAGCAAATTTCACTCTTGAATTGCATGGTTTTACACTAGCACTACACACCCTCTAAGTGTTTGATAAAATGTTTGGTTATGGTTTCTTGAGGAATTGAAGGTCCTATGTATGTCTTTTGAGTTGAATAACTATATGATAATGAAATGATGTGGGAATGATAATGAAAGGGAATGTATGTATATGATGATGAAAGGAGTATGTGTGTGTGTGTGTGTATATATATATATGTATGTATGATATTATCTCTATAGTGTTGGGGATGACCAAGCCTAGCTCGAGGGTTAATTAATACCTTCAAATGTACTAATGCATACTCCATGCCCACATGATATCACCATGTAGGAATTAGAGCTCCTATTGATTCTTCTCGTGGCTAGGTGGATTGTTCGAGTTAGCTTATGGTAAGCTCTCAAGTTCGGGCGAAATATCTATCTCCTCTCAAGCTTATGTTTAGGCTATGTTTTGTATGTTTGGATTACCTATTGTTATTATCATGAGGGTGAGCCCGGTTGCTTGTTTTTGCCGCACTAAGTATCTAAGGTTTAGAGGTGTTGTTAGACATGTTATATATCTATTCTATAAGCTTTGACTCTATTGCTTCTTAATGTCATGATATAGAAGTTTGCCCTTGGTCCCAATTCCCTTGTTTATGCTTATCTATTAGTGTCATTTTAATTGCTTCCACGACCAAGGATGTGTAATGATTGCTATGAGACTTGTTTGGAGTTCCTTCGGGTTTCCCATTCGCCGGTCACGTCTAGGACCTAGGTCCGGGGCATGACACTAATACACTTCCCATATATAAGAATGAGGCTTAAAACATAGGTACATATAAGGCATCATTAGGTTCAACCTTATGTATTTAAGATGAAAAAAGTTTGAATCCTATGAATAGAGTTGTGGGGTGTTACAATATCTCCCCCTTAGAATCATTCTTCCTCAAATGAAGATTAGTCTAGGAACCAAATCAAGCATAAATCGTATCCTGAGATCTAACAATCAAACAATTAATTTTCTTATCATGTAATGAATCCATCAAATAATCAAGTAATTAAACAATCAAACAAATCATCAATCGGGCTCTAGGATTCTATCACAGTTCAAACTTGAAATGGGAAGACAATTGAAAGAGTAAGGGATTTTATTTAGAGATCACTTGTCCTCCTCAATACTTCAAATACTCTTACACAAAACCCCTCACAAGAGTCATAAATAGTGCTACCAGGACTGGAAATAACTCACCATCTCCACTTTTGGCAAAGGCCTATACTATAATCTCTCCCACTTTAGGAAGACATGGATTGACTCAAGAAGACACTCAGGAAAAATGTCAAATCTATCAGCCACATAAGGGAGTTACAAAGGATAGTGTGGCTCTTAGATCATGCAAACCACAATTAACATAGGAAAGGACCTCAAACATACTAGTGACAACATCTAGTGCAACTTCTTAGTCATGTCTATTCCTTATTGTATACAAATGGTTTATCCCTTCGCCTGCATTAGTAGTGGTATCGCTCTGGTTCCCTCTAACTAGGGGTGCAGTATTAGTAGATTGGGCCTTTTTGCCCCATGTTGGACAATCTCTTTGGAAGTACCCTCTTGGCCATACTTATAACACCAATTCCCTCCCTCTCGACATTCTCCCAAGTGAAGTTTTCTACACTTGCCACTTGGTCACTTACCTCTAGAACCTTGAGCCACACTAGCTTGAAACTAAGAACCCTGGCCAATCCTGGGTGCAGGTGCACTCATAGATAATTGAGCTCTAGTCTGAAAGGATGAGCGACCTCCATTCTCATTCTACTTCTTACTACTCTTATAGCTGGCAGTCTTAGCCTTCTTATTTTTGTCCTCTTCTTTGTGCCTCAGCTTCTCATCCTCAGTCTGTTGAACATAAGTCATCAATCTACCAATATCCATGTCTTCAATCAGCCTATCTCCTCTTCCTTCCGTCTTGGTCGAGCGACCCAGTCCAGACACATTTAGGCTTATTCTCTTTCTCATATCAACAACCATCTCCAGAGCATAGAGAGATAATTGAGTGAACTTCAAATTATATTCCTGAAAAATCATAGAATCTTGCTTTAAATTCAAAAATTCCTTAGTCTTAGCCTCTCTCAACTCCCTTGGGAAGAAACGTCCCAACAATGCCTCCTCAAATATGACCATATCAAAACTAGTGCATTCTCCACTCTCTTTTCCTTCCATTAGTTGAACCACAGTATAGTAACACTCTTGAGCTAGTAGGTAGCTAACTCAACCTGTTCAATATCACTTACCTTCATGACTTGGAATACCTTCACAAACTCATCAATGTAGTGCTCTAGATCCCCATTCACTGCAGACCTAGTAAACTCTGGTAGGTTCATCCTCAGAAATTCATGAACTCTAGAAGAGTCCAAAACATCTTGTCTACCAGGCTCCTTATCTAGCATCAGGTGTTGCCACAACCTAGGCTAAGGTCTGAATAGCAAGGCAAAGCTTAGCATTACTAATATCAGCCTGAGGTGGCTATTTACCTTGGGCGGCTGGACCTATGGGCTCATGCTGGTTTTGGGCTCAGGTTGATTAGCTTCCATCTGGCAGGACATCCTCTTCCTTTAACAGTTCTTCTCAAAGGCATGATCGCAAGTCTGCAACACGCGTAACACATGAATTAGAAAAGATACTCATAGAGATAGACTTTATAGCACGAACTCAGAATAAGAAAGAAGTGTAACCATTCCTAATGTCTTATAGCCTCCTGCTTATAAAGTGTGGTGCACAATACACCCATAAACAAGACTTTACTAGACACAACTTCATAGACTCCCTAGGACTCATGAACTTTGTACTCTGATACCAAGTTTATCACACCCTAGAAGGGTACCCTTGATGTGTCCAACACTTGAAGAACCATTACTGATTTCTCAAGCAAATCACATGGCCTCATTGTCACATAGCATTCAATCAGCGGAAGTATTTACTCAAGTAAGGCTAGGTAGTACCTAAACAACTAAGTCTTTATAAAATTAATAACTTCTAATGAACAAGAGTTAGAATGTAAATAACAATCAACTATCACTAATCAATATCTGTGAAGCCTCTAATCCATGTCTAGAAGGTGCAAAGACAAGTCTCAGGCTACCTCAAAGAAAATACTATTAATAAAGATAAAATAAAGAAGGCTCCTCTGAATAGTAAGGAAGGCTCACCAAGTCAGGAATGAGGAGTATGTCTTCAATAGTGCACTTCCTGAAGACCTCTATCACCTGTATTTGCATCCTGAATTATGCAAGCCCAAATGAACGTCAGTACATTGAATATACTAGTATGTAAGATGGCTAAAGAATCAAGTAACACTCAATATAAGTCAACCCAATAAGCTCAAACAATCTACTAATCAACTTAACAATCTATAATTCAACTCAACAAAGGATGCAAGATTTTTATAGTAAAATAATACTCCTAAAAGAAACTCGAGCATGTAACTTAGTCAGATAATTTTGCACAATCAAATCAATCATATGGAATAATATCAAGGTCTACCTGGGAGTTTCTCTTATCCAACAACAATCACTTATTAGTCAGTGATCGTACAACAATCTCATTGATGTTGCCATAACCATCTAATATTTTTCTAGAGTAAAGGATGAATCAATCAAGTCCCTGCAAGGGACATAAAAAGGGAAACATCTGACTTAATGGTTCAATCCTCTCCTACATTTAGTGACGTAGTTATTGAGTTCAAATTGAAATTCCTCTCACCCAATTCGATACTCAATACTTCTCCTAAGACTCAATGCTCACAAAATAATCAATCTAATCAATAAGTCTCACAAGGACTCTCACCAATATATCATAATTACGTTTTTTGGTCTATCAACCATCCAATCAGTTTTTAATCATATCTTTCAAGAGTGGTTTAGACAATTATCCTATTCAACTTAATCACCAACCAACCAATTAGGTCTATCAATCATACATGCTAAAAACTATTCAAGACTCTAGTTTAAATGGTCCTTTAGACTCTAGTCAATCATGCTCATCACTTAAAGATATGTAAAATATTTCTCATGTTCCAATCATGCTCAAATTTACTCAATTCAGATATTCACAAAGCATATTCTCAATTTAATTGATGCATAAAATGCTACATGAAAATTTTCAACTAGGGTTCATGTCAACTAGTACAACTAAATGATCAAATCTCATACAATCAACATGTAAACCATCAATATGTTCATAAATATGCATGCAAACTCAGAGCAAATGTAGACAATTTGAAGTTTAGGATTTTTGTAGTTCTTCTTACTTGACCCCTAGGCAAACTTTCAACTGAAGATGATGAAGAAGAGCACGTGGATGGGCTCAATCCAACACTTTAAGTAGCCTTATATACCTGGAAGAATGAGATTCTTGAAGAACTTGAAGAAGGTTCTTGAAAACCATACTTTTCCCCTCTTGAAATCTTGTTCTAAGTCTTGAGAATATGTTTAAGCACAATGAGGTTGACATTTAGGAACTTTATTAGGTATAAAACCGTCAAGTTTAGGCTTAGAAAGAATGTGAAAAAACTAAAATATCCCTTCGTAAAATATTGCCCAGACCATCTACGATCAATCTATAACCTTTTATGGTCCGTAGAAACTCATTCGTAAAAGTTTGGGTGAATTGTGGCCCCAATCGTGACTTACTACTCTGGCAGTCTGTAGTAAGACAGTCATAACCCTTTGCTTTGAACTTCAAATGAGGCGAAATTAGTGGAGTTGGAAAGTTAATTCAAAAATCTTTAATTTGTTGGGTCATAGGACACCTAATTATTTGTGTGCTGAAAGTTATAGTCATTTAAAGTTGACTCTTGTATAATATAATGCAAAAAACTCAATTGATAGGAAAGTTTGGCACTCGACTAAGTATTAGAGATCTCTTGTGAACCTAATCCACTTCTAATACACTTCCCACATATAAAAATGAGGCTTAAAACACAGGTATATATAAGGCATCACTAGGTTGAAGCATATATATTTACGATAAAAAACAAATTCGGATCGTATAAACAGATTTGTGAGGTGTTACATTATGAGAGTAAATTTACTTTTTTATTGCAATTTTTAAAAACTATTTTAATTTATTAATTGCGATAATTTATGGCACTTTTAATACAATTTGTAAATATATAAACTATTGAAAATACTCACTTTATTTGTTTCAATTTATTTGGCTCAAATGAAATTTGGAGAGTCAATCAATACTTTTTTTAATATAATTCTTTTAATTATCACAAATCAATCCATGTCACTTCCTCTATTTTTATTTATGTGACACAAACAGAATTTTGAGAGTTAAGAAAATGTTATTTGATTGTAATTTATTAATAAGTTGTTAATGATTTGTAATTTATAGTACTTTTAACATAAATTACAAATACATAAATCATTAAAAATGTGTTTACTCCCTCTGTCCTAATTATGTGACGTAGATGAAATTTGAAAAGTCAATAAAAATTTATCTGACTATAATTTTTTAATTAACATGACATATCCAATATATGTTACTCCGTCTATCCAACTTATGTGACAGAGATAGAATTTCAAGGATCAATAAATATTTTTTTTATCTTAATTTTTTGACTTATGTTAAATTATAATTTATAATACTTTTAATGGAAGTTACAAGCGCTAGCGCCCTACAACTAATATAGTATAGCAGAGCAGCCAACTTTAAAAGCTTATATAAATTACTAGAGATGCCTTTTTAATTATTAAAAATGTCTTTATTTCCTATATCACAACTTATGTAACACAGATGAAATTTATAGACTACCAAAATTTTATTTGACATTAATTTTTTTACTATATTTTTTAAAAATATTTTAATTTATTAATTTTTATTATGAGTTATAATAATTTTTACATAATTTTTAAATATACAAAAAATTTCTTCTTAATAATTTAATACCTAAATAACATAAAGTGTCTTTTACTACAATTTTTATTCAAAGAAGCATACACATCAATGAAGATAATTGAGGGATAGTATCTATTTTTCTTCAATTACTTTGACCAATCTAATTCCTCAATTTCTCTAGGTCGATATTTGACTATAGTTTTAAATAGTGTATATGTCACGCCCTGCGCGGATAATTTAGGCATGGCCCGTGAATTCCTTGGCCCGATCATTCACTCAATTAGTGAAAGACTCAAATTATGAAGGAATGTATAAGTGAACAAGTAAATAAACAATAAAATTAGAATAATTTAAAAGCTAATTGACTTCCAAATCAATCAACTCATATCTTAATAATAAAAACACTTTTCAAAAAGACTCTGAAGGAAAACATCAATTCAACTCCAACAATATCTATCATTGTCTATGAAGCCTTATCCAATCATAAGGTGTCGAGGCAAACTTATGGCTACCTTAAAAGAAATATTCAACTAAAGCAATAAAATAAATATGATTCCTCCGGAGGCAGGTCTCATCACTATCTAAAAAGAAGTATATTGTCAATAGAGTGCCTATTGATGATCCCTATTATCTACTTCTGCTTCATAAAATAATGCAGCGTTGAATGACGTTAGTACATGAAATATACGATATGTAAAACAACTGAAAAAAAATACTCAAGGACTACTAAACATCGGGAAACAAGGCTCAACTCAATTCAATAAGAGATGTAGCTTTTAAGAATAAAACAATACTTTCGAAATTGACTCAATCATATGCAAATCTCAATCAAATCAAATAATGCATTAACGAGAGTTTTTCTAATCGACAATTTGTAACACCCCAATTTTTTAAGCTAAGATTGAGTCATATTTCCTATGATATATGATTTTAATTGATGATTATTAATTTGGTATAAGTGTTAAAGTCAATTTCTTAGAGTGAGAATATGAGAATGTACACGCGGTAGAAAAATTACGTAGGGTACCCAAGATATAGCCGGCACCTAGAGACTTTTGCTAATCCTCAAGCGACCCACCTGGCCTCATCACATTCATTCAATCATTAAACTCTACGAATCAACGAAAGATATAATAAAGTAAATAGATACATCTATCTAATCTCAAAATAGTATAATAAGTGAAAGACTAGTAAAAAGAACTAGCTCCACAAATCTTAACAATCAACATTCGATTCTAGTCTATGAAGCCTCTATCACTATCATATCAAGTGATGCCAATGACAGGCCCATAGATACCTCAAATAAAAAATAAGCTGTTAAGTTTAACTCTATAATCAATATTAAATAAAAGAAATGAATCCTCCAAAGTAGGGGAGGCTCACCAATCAGTTGAACATCCTAGATCCTCACCGATACGCTTGTTAATGATCTCTAATTTCTATATCTACATCATAAAATGATGCAGCACCAAGTGACTCAGTACGTGAAATATACGGTGTGTAAAATAACTAAATGAAACTGAAACAGGTAGAATAATATGGAACATCAATCAACTCAAGGAATATAACAAATCAACATGTCAAATGTCTATCTAAAACAAGAATAAAGAGTAGATAAGTGACCCATCAACTAATTAAACCTCATTAATCAAACCAGGCTCAACTCAATGAAACTCAACTCAACTCATCTCATCACGACTCAGAGTACTCAAGGTGGGAACTTTCTGAGAGTTTCTTTTATCCGACAATAACCACTTTATGAGCTAGTGATTTTACAATAATCACGCTAATATTGCCACAGCCATTCCATACTTGTCAGGTAGAGAACGAATCAAAATCATAATGGATAAATCCAAAATGGAGATAACAATCTAAAAGTCTCTATTATTTCAAGGACTTCTAATCAGAGGGGATCGGACCTCAACATAATGTGATGTGATAGTCCTAATCCTCAACTACACTTGATTACCTAGTTTGACGAGTGTGAGTTGGGTTAACTCTTACTCTTTCGGTGCTCGATACTCCTCCCAAGACTCAATGCTTATAAGACAATCCATCCTAATCAAACTATCTCAATCAACCTCATAGAGGGATTCATCATAAAATCAGTCTCATAGAGACTCTTATCATCACATCAATTGACATGTCAATCAATAGCTCAAAGCTTAGAACATTCATTAGAAAATCATCGAATGGACAAATCATTAGAGTTCATTTGTGAAGACTCAGGGGACTATCAAGTACTATCAACCTATCATCATTCTCACCTCACAATTGCAATCACATCAACATTCTCAATCAAGGCTTTAGACTTAATCCCTATCTTCACTCATGCATGCTTTCAAAAGTTAACACATAGAATTTATGCAATATCTTATGAAAAAGTATTCAATTCAAGAAAACTAGTTTATGATGATCATCAACATAAGAAAATACATGTAATTAATATAATTTTCAAGAAAATAATTAAGAATCATGTATGTAGACTCAAGAACTTTCAACTATCTTCTAAGACCATCTATGGGGCACATGAGAGAATAATCTCATGTTTTTAGTGTAGCCTTACATACCTGGGATGAAGCTTTGACAATCAATCTCTCAAGAATCCTCCTTGAATTCTTCAATCTTATGCTCTCCTTCTCTTTTTTCAATCCCTAGTCTCTTTCAAGAACTTAGAATGACTTAGGAATAGGGTTTTGACCCTTTTTACACTTAAAATGAACTATATTGATCGTGTTTTGAGTTTAGGAGGGGTTGAGAAAAGTTTGAAATGCCCCCCATAAAATAAAAAAAATTTCAACTTGGGAAAGCGGGTCCACGATGCGGATCCATTGCATACCAATGTATTTTTTTCTAAAATTTTTCCGAATGAGTTTTTTCAATCTTCGTCGAAAAACTTAAAAAAAATATAAGTGCCTGTACGCGGTAGGGGTGCGACGCACCTCTGTCGTACACCAACACTGGTTTTCATTTTGAATCAAAAAATTATCTTTTGACTTGATGACTTTAAAGATCGATCGAGACCATTTTTCCACTCAATTTTTAAGGTTGATCGCATTTTTGATCTTGGATTTGCAAATGAAGCATGAGAAGATGTGTTGTACATACGTCTCTACTCTAGGAGTATTTTGGTTATTTTATTGAGTATTATAGAGAATAGAATTGGAGATGATCTAAGGTCACACGAACCCTCTAGTACAAAGTTAAGCTAAAAAAACTTTCTTAGCGTTTGAGTTCCAATATAAGATTTTATAAACATTAGGTGGACCAATGACCTTTAGGTTTTATATACATGCTAGGATCAATTACTAAGTATTTAAAGTATATTAGATGTGATTTAGAGTCATAAAGAATCTTTTACAACAAGCCAAGTCCAAAGAATTCCTACCGACTAAGTTTTCATATGCGTTGATCAAAGGGTCAACTTCAAATGACCATATCTCCTGAAATAATGATTAAGGTGGCCCATAATATACCAAAGTAAATATCTCTGAATTAGCTTTCCAACGCATTCAATTTTGTCTTAATCAGAGTCCAGAATAAAAAAGTTATGGCCATTTTACTAGAGACATGCAAAGCTCTCCGAAGTCCGCAACAACTTCACGTCGCAGACTGGATGCAAACTCTTTTGGACTAGTTAATGACATATTCTTATTATTTTAGGAGGGAATTTTACTCCTATAACCTTTGGAGGTTTATTTTAGTGTCCGAAAATGCATAGAAGTCAGTTTTTCATAAATAAAATTCTCTATTTCACTCCTAAACTTAAACAGTTAAGAATCATCAAGTTAGGGTTAGATTTCAAGATTCATCGTCAAGGTAAGGTATTGTCCATAAATTTCAAGCTTTCCAAACCAAATGTCTCCATCTATTCATGAATTTCTAAGAAATCCTAAATCATAACTTAGGGTTTCAAGAAAACAAATTCAAGACTTCCCAGAAAAGATTCCTTGATTCTTCTTTTTCAAGAATTAGGGTTCTTCATCAAGAAGTCTAAATCACGGGGTACTGTGGATGTAATCAAGGTGGTCATTTTAGTGGGGTGTACATATATGCCCTTGGCTACGAAATGATATTTGGCCATCTTCAAGCAAAGATATCTCCACCATTTCAAGTCCAAATTGGATGATACAAAGCTCTAACATGAAGGATTGTTCACAAGGAATATGATGGTAAGCTCAGAATCGATCTTCAAAGCTTCATTTGAGGTAAAAATGTGATTTGTTGTTGATTTTGGGATTTTCAGAATGGTTTTTATGTAGTTTTTTGGAAGTGATATCTTGGTCATTTTAGATGCCTTTTTATCGATTCAAGAGTCTAATTTGTGTGGAATGTTGTAAGAAACGTATTGATGAGCTTGAAGTTTGGATTAGAGATATCGATTGAGGTCTAAATTTAAATTTGACTGCTAATTTTGGAATTTTTGGATGGTATTTTGGGAGAAATTTTGGAGCTCATAACTTGAGCATTCGTAGTCCATTTTCAGCAATTCTTGGGTCCAAATTATGCGGTTTTTCACAAAGATCATCATGATGTGGTGAGAAAATACATTAGAGGCTTCATTGAAGGTAATTTTAATGTCGAAGTTGTTGTCCTTGTTCTTAAACATTCTTGTTATTGTGAAAATATTATTTGATTTTAATTCCTTCATTTTAAGCCTTGAATTATGCCCTATTTTGGGTACAGTCCCCGATAATGTTTTCAACCTTTTCATGGAGTTGATTTCAGAGTTTTCATCACGGGTTCTACAATTTCATTTTTGATCCAATTTTAGGTTCGGCTCTGAATATTGTGTTCTTACTGCCAAAATATTTGTTTCATAGTGTAGATTAATAGTTTGATAGCATGATGGCTATTGGAGGTGATTCGTACACAAATAGCTATCATGGAGTAGATTAGGGGAGCACATGATTTTCTTTGAGGTATGCAACGACTCTCGTTCTTGACTAAGATCTTCCCGATAATATTTAATATGCATTTAATGATGGTTTGGATTATAATTGCCTTGTATTTCTCTCCCATTCCTTTCTTTCTCATTTGTATGACTTTTGACTGAGCCTTAGTTTAGAATATGCTTTAAGGACCTTAGTTAGAGCTGATGGTTGTGTTAGGAATAGATATGGGTTGGTTAGTACTATGTAGGGATCATGTAGTTGACTTTAGATTAGGTTAATCATTAGGCTAGCAAAGTTGCTTTTTAGACTTTTGTTTACAGTGGTAGTTATGTCACTTTGTAAATGGCATGTCTCCCCCAATGTCACTTTATAAATGGCATGTATTATCCTTTGGGGGAGAGTGTGGTTGGACTTAGAATATGATTAAGCCTTAGCATATGGTGTGAGACTCTTATAGTAGCTATAGTTAGTCTTGGCTTCCAGTGGAGTTTATTAGCGGCGATAAGTTGAGCTAGTGGCTGAGTTTTTGGGCAGACTACCATAGCCGTAGGTTAGCTTGTTAGTGCTTCTTCCCGGGATAGAAATCATGGATTAGGGTGAGGTTTTTTTGTGGAGCAGAGTATTCTAGTATAGTTTCTGAGATTTGAGAGACTTTTATGGCTATGAACTAGTTCAGCTGGGTCAGTTATGGACCCGATTTTGTTGTTGATTATTGGGATAGTTTCCACCTCTTGGCATTGTGTTTGGGTCACTTGGAACTCCCTAGCTTTATCCATAGTTGTTAGTCTATGATGTTACCATGGTATTGCACTCTTAACCTATTTTAACTTGGGTTATTTTTAGTGGTTGGGCCCGAGGCTGTAATGTTACAGTAGCTGGACCCTAGGTTAGTCCTCTCACCCTTCGCCTTTGTAATAGTATAAGTTTGTTCTCTTAAATCTTGTGTGATTTGTTTTGATACTAGGGTGACATGCATTGTATTGGTTGTTCATGTATATAACTTTTGTGGTACGATCCCAATTATGCATTATTTCATCATTAGGCATAGAGAGTGAGGGTGTGAAATGGTTTTCTTACTACTGATATGATATTGTTTCGGACTAGTTGAATGAGATGGATGTATATTAGAGTTTTACTAGTTTTATCAGGATTCATATCACCTGAACCTTATGTACTTCATGATTTGATACTTCGAGGCATCGATGACGTACTCATTTCTATTTGAGATTATGAGAGGTATTTGGGATGACTCAGTTTTTATGATTTGACTAGCCGGTGCTTTGATGCCCTTTCTATATTTGGCTATTGTTGTTCCTGTAGTCTCACCGATGGAGATGACTATTATGGTAAGTCTTGTTGTAGGCCCAAAAGTTCCTACGAGTGTCCCTAGCCCTTGTCGGACTTCATGCCTGTTAGAACCCGTACAATTGTGTTTGGTACCATGGATAACATTTGAGGT
>DF365175.1:5143-27000 GCA_000787875.1 Solanum virginianum
GATGGGTCTATCGGATTTGGTGAATGAGGAGTGTCGTGTGGCTCTGTTGATTGGTGATATGGACTTATCCCACCTCATGATTTATACTAAACAATTGGAGGGGGGAAAATTGAGAAAGAAGAGAGGTAATGAGGCCAAGAGGGCCCTTTTGAGGGGAGGTTCCAAAGTCCCACAAGTAGCTGATTTCATCAAGGCCAAGGTCTTCCAATGCTCCAACTGAAGGGTTGCTAATGACAACCCAAGTCCCCAAGGAGGTGGTGGTGTGATTCCTAATACTATGTGCCCAAAATATGGTAGACGTCACAATGACCCATGTTTGAAGGATACTAATGCTTGTTATGGGTGTGGTGAAGTGGGTCATAAGGTGATTGATTGTTCATGTGCACAACATAAGGGTAGAGATAATTGTCTATAAGGTTGGGGTGCAAATGTGGTTCCTTTGGGAAGAGGAGGTCAACAAGGTGGTGTCCCAAGGTAAAATTGGTTCTATACTCTTCAAGGGAGCCAAGGGGTAGATAAGGTGCCTGATGTCATCACCGGTATATTAAAAGTTTTTGATTTTGATGTGTATGCTTTGATAGACCCAGGTGCCACCCTTTCTTTTGTTACTTCTTTTGTTGCCAAAAAGTTTCATATTGAGTCCAAATTGTTGTGTGAGTCATATGAGGTATTTACTCCCGTTGGTGCATCCATTGTTGCTAGAAGGCTCTATAAAAATTATCCCATTTTCAATTTGCATTAAATATTACCTTGTGATTTTGTTGAGTTGGATATGGTGGATTTTGATGTTATTCTTGGGATGGATTGGTTGCATGCATATTATGCCTCTGTTAATTGTAGAACCCGTAGGGTCAAATTCTAATTCCCTAATGAACCCGTACATGAGTGGGAGAGTCATGATGTGATGGTTAAGGGTAGATTTATTTCTTGCATTAAAGCCCAAAAGTTGATTTTTAAGGGGTGTCTCTATCATCTTGTGAGGTTTAGGGATGTTGAGTCCAAATTGCCTCCTACAGAATTAGTTTCGGTGGTTAATAAATTCCTTGATATATTTCTTGATGAGCTTCACAGTATTTCTCACGAAAGGGAAATAGATTTTGGCATAGACCTCCTTCCTGATATTTAACTCATTTCTATTCCCCCTTACCGTATGGTCGCAGTGGAGTTAAATAAGTTGAAGTAGCAATTGAGGGATTTATTGGAGAATGGTTTTAGTAGGCCTAGGCAATCATCTTGGGGTTTTAGTAGTCCTAGGCAATCATCTTGGGGTGTACAGGTCTTGTTTGTGAAGAAGAAGGATGGTTCTCTTAGAATTGTATTGATTACCGGCAACTTAATGGAGTCACCATCAAGAATAAGTACCCTCTTCCAAGGATTGATGATATTTTTGA
Source organism: Solanum virginianum (assembly GCA_000787875.1). NCBI lineage: Eukaryota > Viridiplantae > Streptophyta > Magnoliopsida > Solanales > Solanaceae > Solanum > Solanum virginianum. The sequence continues at coordinate 6,535 of DF365175.1, forward strand.
CCAACTTCAAGGGGCTAGTCACTTCTGTAAGATTGATCTTCGGTCTGAGTATCACTAAATGAAAGTGAGGGAGTGTGACATTCCTAAGATTGCCTTTCGGACTAGGTATGGGCACTATGAGTTTGTGGTTATGTCTTTTGGGTTGACCAATGCATGGTCCTCGGTATCCAACATATCTTTCGGACTAGGTATGGGCACTATGAGTTTGTGGTTATGTCTTTTGGGTTGACCAATGCACTGGTTATCTTCATGGATTTTATGAAAAGGGTCTTCAAACCCTACCTTGATTTGTTTGTGGTGGTATTTATTGATGATATCTTGATTTATTCCCATAGTAAGGAGGAGCCTGTGAGTCACTTGAGGGTAGTGCTACAAATCTTAAGGGAGGAGAAGTTGTACGTTAAGTATGAAAAATGTGAGTTTTAGTTAGAAGAGGTTGCCTTTCTAGGTATATAGAGGAGCATGTGGACCATTTGAAGGTAGTGTTACAAAGATTTAGGGAAGAGAAGTTGTATGCTAAGTATGAGAAGTGTGAGTTTTGGTTGCAAGAGGTTGCCTTCCTAGGACATGTGGTGTCGGGAGACGGTATTAACGTGGATCCTAAGAAGATGAATGTGATTAGAAATTGGCCTAGACCATTGACTCCATTGAAATTGGTCATGTGGTGTTGGGGGATAGTATTAAGGTGGATCCTAAAAAGACTGATGTGATTTAAAATTGGCCTAGACCTTTGACTCCATTGGACATTAGAAGCTTCTTGAGCTTAGTAGGTTATTACCGGAGGTTTTTGAATGGGTTATCTTTTATTTCTTCTCCATGACTAAGTTGACCCAAAAGAATGATAAGTTGGTATAGACCAATGAGTATGAAAAGAGTTTACAAACCTTGAAGGATAAGCTTGTCTCTGCTCCTATCTTGTCTCTACCAGAAGGGTTGGGTGGGTTTGTTATGTACTATGATGCCTCACGAATTGGTTTGGGTTTAGTTTTGATACAAAATGTTAAGGTGATAGCTTATGCCTCTAGACAACTTAAAGTGCATGAAAAGAATTATCCCACCCATGATCTTGAATTGGTCGCCATTGTATTTGCTTTGAAAATTTGGCATAATTACTTATATGGGTGCATGTTGATGGGTTCACTGATCATAAGAGCCTCCAATATGTGTTCACCCAAAAACACCTCAACTTGAGACAAAAAAAGGTGATTAGAGCTTCTTAAGGACTATGATATGAGTGTGCATTATCACCCTGGTAAGGCTAATGTTGTCGCTGATGCTTGAGTAAGGTGTCTATGGGTAGTCTAGCATATGTTGATGATGGTGGCAAGGAGGTAGCTAAAGAGGTCCATCGGTTTGCTAGATTTGGAGTTAGGTTGGAAGAGGTTGATAATGGTGGTATTATGGTTGTTGATGGCTCTAAATCTTCATCGATTGTGGAGGTGAAAGCAAAGCAAGATCTTGAACCCACCTTGTTAGAATAGAAGGCCTTGGTGAAAGATAGTTAAGTGGAGGTTTTCTCCAAAGGGGGAGATGGTTCCCTTAGGTACCAAGGTAGAGTGTGTGTGCCTTGTGTTGATGACTTGAGAGAGAAGATTCTTGATGAGGCTCATAATTCTTCCTATTCTATTCACCCTGGTTCTACCAAGATGTATCGAGATTTGACGGAAGTGTTTTGGTAGGGTGGCATGAAGAGAGATATTGCAAAGTTTGTGTCCAGTTGTCATAGTTTCCAGCAAGTCAAAGCCAAACATCAAAGGCCCGCTGGCCTAGCCCAAGATATAGAGATTCCAACTCGAAAGTGGGAGGAAATTAACATAGATTTTATGGTTGGGTTGCCTTAGACTAAAAAGGGTTTTGACTCCATTTGGGTTGTGGTAGATAGGATGACAAAGTTGGCTCATTTCCTAACTGTTAAGACTATCTATGGTGCCGAAGATTATGCAAACTTGCACATTCATAAACTGGTTAGATTGCATGTGGTGCCCTTGTCTATCATATCAAATCGTGGTGCTCAATTCACTTCTCATGATTGGAGGTCCTTCCAAAGAGCTCTTGTACCAAGTTAAAGCTTCGTATGGCCTTTCACCCTCAAACGGATGCCAAGCGAAAGACCTATCCAAACTCTTCAGGATATGCTTAGTGCTTGTGTTTTAGAGTTTAAGCTTAGTTGGGATGATCATCTTCCACTTATTGAGTTTGCTAACAATAATAGCTATCATTCTCGCATTGGTATGGCTCCTTTTGAGGCTCTCTATGGTAGAAGTTGTTGGTCCTCTGTTGGATGGTTTAAGGTAGAGGAAATGGCTTTGTTGGGTGCGGATTGTCTCAACCCAAGCCTGTGGCCTAGATGTGACACGGCGTATGGGGAACCCAAAGGGACCCCAAGCAAGCCTCTTAACATATCATTACACATCATTGGTCGTGAAAGCAATAAAGTACAACAAGATATTGTAATTAGGGATAAACAGGGCTAAGGGACAACTTTCATATGATAAACATCAAGAATCAAGAGAGACTCAACGCTCATAACATAGTACAAAGCATGTCCAACAACACCTCTAAAACCAAGAAACCTAGCGGGGGCCAAGATAAGCTACTGGGCTCTCCCTCATAGTCAACATATACATAAAAGAGAGGTAGCATTAGAACATAGTATGAGATCATAAACACCATCCCCGAAATGGAGAACTCACCAAAGAGCTTGAGAGAAGTGGTACTAGGCATGTTAAGAAGGATAATCAAGTGGGGCCCCTGCTCCTTCATGGTAACATCATGTAGGCATAGAGTATGTGTTAGTACGTTTGAATGTACTAAGTATGTAGGATGCAATGCAACAAGAGATAAGTGTCATAACCAAAATGCATAATAGTAGGCAATAGATATCGTATTAGCAATATGGCGTGTATGATCAATGCTCAAGTAAAACATGCTTACATAGAACATAATACAAGGTGTACAAAGTGTCCAACATATAAAACCCATAGATTATCAAGGTACAAACCTCTTTGGTTGGTTGGTGGATCGTCTCACCCTAACACCCTTGGTGACTGAGGTATAAACCCCCCAACATGGTTATCAAGGTATGAACCCCTTGATTGGTTGGTGGATACTCACACCCTACCACCCCTGGTGAATGAGATACTAACCCCTCAACCCGGTTATCAAGGCACTAGCCCCTTGATTGACTAATAAGGTACAAACCCCTAGATATGGTTACCCGGGCTCTTGTCCCCCTGAGTCGGGCATGGTCACATTTAAACACTATCTTGGAGAATATCATAGATATACATTCCTTTCATCATCATAAAGTCATTCAACTCATAAGACATGCATTAGACCTTCAATTCCCCAAGAAATCATAATCGGACATTTTATCAAATACTTGGCGGGTGTGTAGTACTAGGGTAAATCCATGCAATTTACGACTCAAGAAACTATAACCGGATATTTTATCAAACACTTGGCGGGTGTGTAGTTCTAGTGTAAAACCATGAAATTCAAGAGTGTACTCATGCTAGAAAATTCCATGGAAAACCATCAATAGAAACTTCGTACCACCCTCAAGCAATATATATCAAAACCCTTCATCAAATCTCATAATAGACCTAAGATTAATAGCTCAAAACATGCTAAAACAACCATAATTTCATGAAAACACAACATAGTGTGCAGTGAAATTCATAATACGTAAGACCCATGAGTAAATCAACTTTAAATCATGGAATTTTAGGTAAAAGGAAGCTTGAGTATCATGGGTGGAAGGAACCCATGAAAGAAACCCACATACTGTGACTTTGGAGAATAGCTTGATGAAGATTGGAGATGCAGACTTGAAGCTTGAATGATAACCTTAGAATCTGGATCAGTTTTGAGACTTGAAATTTGGAGACGAAATATTGTCTGAGTGTTTGGGAGAGTATTTGGGAATGTCTTGAATGATATGAGGGTAAAATAAGGCTAAGTATAGGTATTTTAATGCACAGGAACACTTAGGCCCAAAAAACCAAAATTCTTAGACCGAGATGGAAAAACACTGCACAAAAATACACAGTAGCGCGCCCTTAGATGTATTTTCATGCATGGGAACACTTAGGCCTAAGGCCCAAAAGCCTTGGACCGAACAAGAAAATTGTGCAAAATTTACACATGGGCTTGCCCAATGCGTGTCGCATTAGGGGCGCAAACCCTCTCTAGAAAGTGCAATTTCGGGAAATAGAAATTGCAATTAGTTTGTTCAAAAATCGAGGTAGACCCATTTCCCACTCAATTTGACCCCTTGAAAATGAATATGAAGTCAGATTTTCTAAATAACACGAATTTTGAGATATATGGAAATTATGATTACGGGCACTTTTGAGGCACATTTTCGGGCACTTTTTGGGGTCATTTCAATATCTGTCCCTTGGGAATATTCATCCTCGAATGTCAAAGAAACGTATATGAGAAGATTAATTATGAAGATATCAGCCCCAACAAGAATGCATCAACATACTTAAAACATCATTTTCAAAATCTCAACATAAGTGTAAAATTACCATGAACTTAGTCAATATAAACATGAATGCATGCAAATAACATAGGGGATGAAACGTAAGATCTAGAATCATAAAAGAAAAGGACTTGATGCATTAACACAAGTTTGCATAGAGTGAAAAGAGGTTCGGATATTGCTTCTCCATTCCCGGTCGGGCTCCCCAAGAGAAATTATCGACTAGACGATTCTTCCAAAGTGCCTTGACAAACACCACATCCTTACCAATCAACTCTTCCCATCCATCTATCCAATATCTCTACCATAATCTTCTCCTAAGCCAACTTATCATTGGCAACCTTACCAATCCTCCTCAACACTCTATAAGGACCCCTATATCTTGGGATTAACTTACCCTTCTTATCGAAACGAGCCACACCTTTCATGGGTGAAACCTTCAAATAGCTCCAATCACCAACTTTAAATTCAAGCACCCTCTTTCTCACATTGGCATAAGATATTTTGGCAACCTTGGGCTGTTTCTGACCTTCCTATAATCATTCTTACATTCTCAAGAGTCTGCATAACCAGATCTAGACTCATCAAAGCCACCTCTCCTACCTCAAACCACCCAACCGGTGATCTACAATGTCTACCGTAGAGAGCCTCAAAAGGAGCCACACCAATACTAGAATGGTAGCTATTATTATATGCAAACTCAATCAATGGAAGATGATCATCACAACTACCCTTGAGCTCCAATACACAAGCTCTAAGCATGTCCTCAAGTGTTTGGATAGTTCTTTTGGCTTGGCCATCCGTTTGAGTGTGAAAGGCCACACTAAGCTTTATCTTGGTTCCAAGACCTCTTTAGAAGGATCTCCAAAAGTGTGAAGTGAATTATGCACCACAATCCAATATGATGGACAAAGGAACCCCATGCCACCTCACCAAGTTATGAATGTACAACCTAGCATAATCTTCAGCCCTTTATGTAGTCTCAACTTATAGAAAGTGAACTGACTTTGTCATCTTATAAACCACAACCCAAATGGAATAGAAAAAACCTTCTAGTCTTGGGCAACCCAACTACAAAATCCATATTAATCTCTTCCAACTTTCAAGTAGAAATCTCTATGTCTTGGGACAGGCCACTCGGCCTTTGATATTCGGCTTTGACTTGTTGGAATCTATGGCAATCGGATACAAGTTTGGCAATGTCCCTCTTTATGCCTCCCAATTAATACACCTCTCTCAAATCTCTATGCATCTTAGTAAACCCGGCGTGAATAGAGTAAGAACAATCATGAGCTTCATCAAGAATCTTTTCCTTCGAGCCATCAACACAAGGAACACACAACTTACCTTAGTATCTAAGGACACCATCTCCTCCTTGGGAGAAAACCTCCATTGTTCCATCTTTTACCAATGCCTTCAATTCTAACAAAGCGGAGTTAAGATCTTGCTTAACTTTTACCTGCTCAACTAATGGTGATTCAGAACCATCAATAATAACAACACCCCTATTATCATCCTCTTCCAACCTAACACCCAATCTAGCCAACCAATGGACATCCCTAGCCCCTTCTTTACCTCTACTATCAACATGAGCTAGGCTATCCATAGACACCCTACTCAAAGCATCCATCACCACATTAGCCTCGCCAGAATGATAATGCACACTCATATCATAGTCCTTAAGAAGTTCTAACCATCTCCCTTGTCTCGAGTTATGATCATTATTGAGTGAAGACATATTGAAGACTCTTATGATCGGTGAACACATCAACATGCACCCCATACAAATATTAACTTCAAAGTTCTGAAGTAAATACCACGGCGGCAACCTTAAGATCGTAAATAGAATAATCCTTCTCATGTATCTCAACTTGTGTAAAAGCATAGGTTGTCGCCTTACCATATTGCATCAACACACAATCCAAACCAACCCAAGAAGTATGACAATACACAACAAATCCTTCTAGCCCTTCCGGTAGAGACAAGATAGGAGTGGAGATAAGCTTATCCTTCAAGGTTTAGAAACTCTTTTCATACTCATCAGTCCATACAATTTTTGCCTTCTTTTGAGCCAACATAGTCATAGGAGAAGCAATAGAAGAGAACTCATTTACCAACCTCTGATAATAACCCACTAAGCCCAAGAAACTTCTAATATCCAAGGGATTCAAAGGTCTAGGCCAATTTCTAATCACATCCGTCTTCTTAGGATCTACCTTAATACCATCCTTCGACACCACATCACCTAGGAAAGTAACCTCCTTTAACCAAAATTCATACTTCTCATACTTAGCACACAACTTCTCTTTCCCTAAGATTTGCCACACTACCTCTAAATGGTTCACAAGCTCTAAATACATCAATAATTCATTACTAGAGTCCACCATAAACATAACAACATAGGGATTAAAGATCCTATTCACGAGACCTATAGACATAACCGGTGCATAAGTTAAAGACTCCACCCCAAATCTAAAATATTGGAAAGGATATTTACGAACTTATTGATCACCGAAAACAATTTTACAGAAATAACTTAGGTTCAACACCCCTAACTCTTACAAGATGGTAAATGCAACCCTTAGAAACCAATTGTACCTTAAGACAAGAAATAGACTTACCCCTTCACAACCACCATACAAGCCCCCACTCAAAGACGTGTTTATTGGGGAATGAGATCTAACTCTTTGGGCCATACAATCAAAGGAGACACAATATTTCATATAACTCATCTACCCCATGTTTGGCATCAAAATCCACCACATCAACCCAACAATTTACAAGGCAAGACCAAATGCAATATGAACACTAAACAAGATCTATGAACTTTCTAGCAACAATACACTCAACAAAAAGGGTAGACATAATAGGTTCACATAATAACTCGGGGAAAACTTAAATCCCACTAGCAACAAGAAGGAATAATGAAAGATATAGTGGCACTTGAGCCTATCAAGGCATACACATCAAGCCAAAGAAAATTTTAACATACCGGTAGCCATGTCGGGCGTCTCATCCCCTCCTTGAGCCTGTTGATCAACATGACAACCTTACCCTTGAGGTCGGCCATCCTTACCTTTGTTATGAGCATGTGAACATTCCTGAATTTTGTGGCTTATCTAACCACACCCAAAGCATGAACCCGTGTTCCTCTAACATGAACCACTATGATTCCTCCTATATTTTGGGCATCCAAGATGAGTCACCTTATAATCACCCTTTTTTTCTCTTATTGTGCTTACGAGGACAATCCATTATCTTTTGACCTATCTCCCCACAGCCATAACAAGTATTGGTCTTCTTCAAGCACAAGCTATTATGGCATCTACCATAATTTAGGCACCTAACATAGGGTATCACACTACCACGACCTTTGGGACTTTAGAACTTTCCTTCACCGTGAGCCCTCTTGGCCTCACTACCCCTCCTCTTATCATTTGAAGTCTCAGGAACACGTACTCGTTGATTGAGATGAGTTGTCAATTTTGTCACCGCTTTAGCCAATACCTATAGAGCATTGCAAACCTCCGCATTTGATATATCATCGTCCTAAGTAGCTTGAGACATATCCTGAAACATAACGGTTAGGGGTTAGCAATAAGCCCTAGGGTATCTAACTCTACCCTGTGATATAGATAATGTAGAAGTGAAATATTTCCTAGAACGCTCATAGTCTCCTATTCATAGTCATGGCGCGCTTCATAACTATGAATAAGACTCTAATCGACCGGGTGTGTTGGATGCCGAGGACCTAACAATCTTGTTCTCTGATACCAAGTTTTTTATGACCCAAGCCTAGGGCCTAGACGTGACACGGTGCATGGGGAACCTGAAGGGATCCCAAGCAAGCCTCTTAACATATCATTACACATCCTTGGTCGCAAAAGTTATAAAGTACAACAAGATATACTAAATAGCGATAAACAGGACTAAGGGACAACTTTCATATCATAAATATCAAGAGTCAAGAGAGAGTCAAAGCTCATAGCATAGTACAAAGCATGTCCAACAACATCTCCAAAACATAGAAACTTAGTGGGCGCCAAGATAAGCTACCGGGCTCACCCTCATAGTCAACATAAACATAAAAGAGAGCTAGCCTTAAAGCATAGTATGAGATCATAAACACTATCTCCGAAATAGAGGACTCACCAAAGAGCTTGAGAGAAGTCATACTAGCCACATGGAGAAGGATGATCAAGTGGGGCCCCATTTCTAACATGGTGACATTATATAGGCATAGAGTATGTGTTAGTATGTCTAAATGTACTATGTAGGATGCAATACAACAAGAAATAAGTATCACAACTAAAATACATAATAGTAGGCAATAGATAACATATTTGCAATATGGTGTGTATGATCAATGCTCAAGTAAAACATTCTTACATAGAATATAATACAAGGTGTAACAAGAGTCCAATATATAAAACCCATAGATTATTAAGGTACAGACCTCTTTGGTTGGTTGGTGGATCGTCTCACCCTACCAGCCTTGGTGACCGAGGTACAAACCCCCCGACATAGTTATCAAGGTACAAACCCATTGATTGGTTGGTGGATACTCATACCCTACCACCCTTGGTGATTGAGGTACTAACCCCTTAACCTGGTTATCAAGGTACTAGCCCCTTAATTGACTATCAAGGTACAAACCCCTCGACATGGTTCTTCGGGCTCTTATCCCCCGAGAATCGGGTATGGTCACATTCAAACACTATATAGTAAAATATCATAGACCTACATTCCTTTTATCATCATAAAGTTATTCAACTCATAAGACATGCATTGGACCTTCAATTCCTCAAGAAACCATAACTGGACATTTTATCAAACATTTGGCGGGCGTGTAGTGCTAATGTAAAACCATGCAATTCAAGAGTATAATCATGCTAGAAAATTCCATGTAAAACTATCTATAAACACTTGGTAACACCTTCAAGTAATATACATCAAAGCCCTTCATCAAATCTCACAATAGACCTTAGATTCATAGCTCAAAACATGCTAAAACAACCATAATTTTGTGAAACCTCAACATAGTGTGCAGTAAATTCATAATAAGTAAGACCCATGAGTAAATCAACTTTAAATCATGCAATTTTAGGTAAACAGAAGCTTGGGTATCTTGGGTGAAAGGAACCCATAAAAGAAACCCTCATACCTTAACTTTGGAAAATAGCTTGATAAAGATTGGAGATGGAGACTTGAAGGTTGTATCATAACTTTAGAATCCGAATAAGTTTTGAGGCTTGAAATTTGGAGATGAAATATTTTCTAAGTGTTTGAGAGAGTATTTGGGAATATCTTGAATGATTTGAGGGTGAAATAAGGCTAAGTATAAGTATTTTCACACATGAAAACACTTAGGTCCAAGACCCAAAAGCCTTGGACCGGACAATAAAACTGCGCAAAATTGACATAGGGGCGGGCCCAAGGCGTTTCGCGCCAGAGGCGCAAACCCTGTCTAGAAAGTGCAATTTTGAAAAATTAAAATTGCACTTTTTTTGCTCAAAAATTGGGGTTATACCCATTTTCCACTCAATTTGAACCTCTGAACAAGAATATGAAGTCAAATTTTTGAAATAATGTACGAATTTTGAGATATATGGAAATTACGATTTTGGGCTCTTTCAAGGCATATTTTCGGGCACTTTTTGGGGTCTTTTCACAGATCTGGTCATGAAGGCTATGGAGAAGGTAAGGTTGACTAGACAAAGGTTCAAAACATCCCAAAGTCACCAAAAGTCCTATGCCGATTTAAGGAGAAGAGATCTTGAATTTAAGATTGATAATTGGGTCTATTTGAAGGTTTCATCTGTGAAGGGTGAGTTCATTTTAGTTAGAAGGGTAAATTGATTCCACAATTTGTGGTTCCTTTTAGAGTGTTGACAAGGATTAGTAAGGTGTCCTAAGAGTTTGAGTTGCCCAATGACATGAATATGGTTCATCTGGTCTTTCATGTGTTTATGTTGAGGAAGTGTGTGGGTGACCCTAATGCTATTGTGCCTCTTGAAGTTGTGGGTGTTTTTGAAGACAATTTGACTTATGAAGATGTTCTAGTAGAAATTTTGGATAGACAATTGAAGAGGTTGAGGACCAAGGATATTGCTTCTGTCAAGGTTCTTTAGAGGAACCAACAAGTTGAGTGCGCCACATGGGAAGCCGAGGCGGACATGCAAAAATGATATCCTTATCTCTTTCATTCTACTCAAGCCTAAGGTACTAATTCTAAGTCTCCTATGTGATTTCATATTTCATGTATCAGCCCTTATGTCATTTGCGTACATTCTTGTTTATGTTGACTAGTTCATGGTAATTTTGACAATCATGTCGAGATTTTTGAAATGATGTTTAAGTACATTGTTGCATTCTTGTTGGAGCTAATTCCTTCATGATTACTCTTCCTGTGTACGCTTCTTTGACATTCAGGGATGAATGTTCCCAAGCGGAAGATATTGAAACGACCCTAAAAAGTGCCCGAAAATGTGCCTCAAAAATTTCCATAATTGTAATTTTCATATATCTCAATATTTGTGTGTAATATCTAAAATCCGACTTCATATTTATGATCGAGGTAAAAAATTATATGGGGAGTGGGTCTAACCCCGACTCTAGAGAAACTGTATCAAAGTTTTAATTTCTAAAATTTGCAAATCCCAAAAATGATCCGCACCCCTAGCGCGATGCCACCAGGGCACGGATCAGTGTCATTTTTGTGCTACAAAAACTATTTCGATCCAAGGCTTTGAGGCCTTAGGCCTAAGCCTCCCTATGCATAAAAATACCTATACTTAGTCATTTTTTAATCCCATATCAATCAAGACATTCCCCAAAACCCTCTCAAACACTTCGCCAAATATTTCACTCAAAATCAAGTATCCTAAACTAATTTCGGGGCTGATATGGCGGGTAAGACCGCCTGTCAATATATCAAACATATTATGCAGGTCTAATCAGATAAACTGGGCATAACCCATGCGTATGTAGCTTCAAGTCTCCATTCTAATCTTAATTAAGGAATTCTCCGAAGCTAAGGTATGTGTGTTTCAACCATTAGGTCCTTTCACCTATGGTGCCCAAGCTTCCTTTTTACATAAATTCCATGTTTCTAAGTTGATTTACTTATGGGTCTTCTTATTATGAATTTGACTATGAACTATGTTGGGGCTTCATAAAAATATGACAGTTTAATCATATTTTGAGCTATGTATCTATGATCTATTTTGAGATTTGATGTAGGGTTTCAATGTATATTACTTGAGGATGTTACCAAGTATTGATGGGTTGATTTACATTAAGTTTTCTTGCATGATATCACTCTTGAATTGCATGATTTTACACTAGCATTACACATCCACCAAGTGTTTCATAAAATGTCTAATTTAAGGTTCTTGAGTTATTGATGATCTAATGCATGGCCTATGAGTCAGGTGAATTTATGATGATGAAAGTAATGTATGAATGTGTTGATTTTATGAAAAGTATCTATAGTATTACCAGTGACCACACCTTGTTGAAGGGGTGTTATGCCTCAACCACTATGATGCAGGGTGCCATGTCTATCTACCAATTAAGAGGTATATACCTTGACCACTATGATGGAGGGTGCAATGTCCATCTACCAGTTAAGGGGTATATACCATTGACCACTATGATGGGGGGTGTTATGCCCATCTACAAATTGTGGGGTATATACCTCAATCGCGTTCCAAGGGGGTGGTAGGCCTTAGATTCCAAGTACTAGTTGCTTGGTCTATAATGATGGTCTCTTCCTACACTTGTATTATGTTCTATATAAGCATGGTTTACTTCAAGTATTGATCATGCATACCATGTAGCTAATATACTATCTCTAGCTTATGATTATGCATGTTGATTATATTATATATCTCTTGTTGCATTGCTTCCTACATACATAGAGCATTCAAGGGTCATAACATATACTCTATGACTACATGATGTTACCATGTAGAAATCGGAGCTCCACTTGATCATCCCCCTCCTCGACATGGCTAGTACTATCTATTGAAGCAAGCTTGGTGAGTCCTCAACTCCAAGGATGATAGCTTTTGATCCTATGTTATTTGAAGGCTCTTTTCTTGTTTAGATGCTTATGACTATGAGGGTGAGCTTGGAAAGTTGTTCTAACACCTTCCCAATCTATGTTAGAGGTGGTTTTGGACAAGTTATGTAATTATGCTTTATGCTTTGACTCTTTGATGATTTATGCTATGAAAGACTTCCCTTAGTCCCTCTTTCCCTATTTGTACTCTCTTGTTCTTATTTAATTACTTTCGTGACCAAGGATGTGTAAATGATATGCTAAGAGGCTTTTTTGGGATCCCTTCGGGTTCCCATTCTTTGTGTCACATCTAGGCCCTAGGCTTGGTTTGTGACAGATCCAAATGATGCTGAGAAGAATATCCTAGAACAATGCAAATGACGGAGCAAATGATTCAGTGAATGCAAAACTAAACTAGAATAACAATGAGAACAATAATAACCCACCTCCACTTGAGGATATTAATCCACCACCACAGGATCTTCAAGTCATAGCTCATACATGGAATCAATATTGGCTTGACCCTATGGAGATAGATGTCACTCAAGTTGTTGTGCTACCTTCACTACTAGATGACACAAGTTCATTGTTTCGAGTGGGGTACCACAAATGCTGCAGAATCATGGGTTGTTCATGGGCCTACCATTAGAGGATTCCCATAACCATCTAGACAACATTGTCTTCATTTGTAAAAGCATGATGAGAGGCCACAATCTGTCTATGGATGCCATAGAGCTCTATGCCTTCCAATTGTCTCTAACAGGTGATGCAATGTTATGGTTATCTGAGCTCCGATAGAGGTCAATCATAAACTGGAGAGTTCAATCATAAACTGGGATGAACTGGAGAAGGCCCTTTTGGAGAGGTTCTTTCTAAGGTTGAAGAAGTGGAAGTTGAAGGACCTGATCAACAACTTTGAACAATTAGTTGGGGATTCGATTAGTACCATGTGGGAGAGATTCACAAAGTTCCTGAGGAATGTCCCTGACCACAAGATCGTAGATGATGCCTTTGTAGAGATCTTTTATCTAGCCCTGGACTAGAATAGCCAAGTTGTTGCTGACACTACCATGGGAGGCTCACTTCTAGATGATCCATTTTAGGTCATTATTAAAAGGCTATAAAAACTAGTCATGACAAATCATGCATAGGCGATGAGAGATAAGTTAACGACAAAGAGCTTGTTCGCAGTCAGTACTAATTTGGCGCAAGTAAAAATAAATGATGATATGATGCAAGAGCTTGCTCGAATTAGTACTAATGTGGAATAGTTAATAAAGCAGAACCAAGAACGTGTCAATGTAGTAGCTCATCCGCCTTCACAAGTATCCATGTACAAGGAACCTTACTATGAGGAGGATATTTGCTTCATCACTGATCAGATGGCAGGTTTCTTAACCAATACCCAAGGGTCCAATTATTACTATTGGCACTAAGGTCAAGGAAACTAAGGTTGAAATTGTAATAGGGATGGTGCTTTCAGAGAAAACAATAGAAGAGGCTACGATGACAGGAACAAGGTCCAGAGCAGAGATACTGATTAGGGATATAGTGATGGTTACAAAAATGGTTCGTATATGCCACCACATAATCAAGATTCAGGTACTAGTAGTTCTAGAGTTGAGGAGATGTTTAATTGACTATTAAAGAAGGCTGATGCTTAGCGTGAGACCATGAAGGGGATGAAATTTGACATCTCTAGTATTACTCAAAAAAGCGAGTCTCATTCTGTTGCTATCAACTAGCTGGAGCAACAGTTCGATTAGATGTCGACTCAATTAGACTAGTGCCAGAAAGTTATATTGCCAAGTAATACAGTTTAGAATCTAAATAATAAGGAGTGGTTTATGGCGGTAACTACTCGTGGTGGGAAACAGACTATTGAATCTCTGATGCCAATTAATGATGATGATGTTCGTGAGAAGATAGTTGAGAGCAACAATTCAAAGATCAAAGATGTTCGTGCCAAGAATGGGGTGAGTGATGCTTCAGTGAGGACATAGAAATTGATACCTAGTCGAAGACTTCCCCCATTTTTCCCACAGTGACTCAAAAAGAAGGAGGTGGAAGGTAAATTCCAGCTCTTCATCTCCATGCTGAAGTAACTCTCCATCAACATACCTATCATTGAGGCATTGGAGAAGGTGCCTGGGTATGCAAAGTTCATGAAGGACTTGGTCACGAAGAAGTGGGTTGTAAGCCAAGAGCTCTCTCAAGAGCTTCAACATTGCAGTGCGATAGCTACAAGGTCCTTAGTGTAGAAGCAAGAAGAACTCAGAGCATTCACAATAGCTTACACCATCAGAGATATTGAGTTCACAAGGGCATTATGTGATCCAGGTTGCAGCATAAATCTAATGTCTCTTGCAATCTTCATGAAGCTAGGATTGGGATCCCCTACTCCTATAAGCATGCGATTGTTGATGGCGGATAGAATGGTGAACAAGCCCATAGGGATACTATATGATGTCCTTGTCCAAGTAAAAAAATTCATATTCCCTACAAACTTTGGGATCCTTGATCGCAAAGTTGACTTTAAAGTCCCAATCATCTTGGGAAGGCTATTTCTAACCACTGGGCGAGCACTAGTGGATACAGAATCCTACTAACTCAAGTTTTGATTGAATGATGAAGAGGTCGTGTTCAATTTCTGATAGTCGATGAAGAGGCTCGATAAAATGAAGATGGAAGTTTGGGCACTTGGTGAAGTCTAAGTAAACAAGTGGTCCAAGACATGCCGCGACAATAAATCAAGCATTACTTGGGAGGCAACCCAAGATATTTGATGTAATAGTGGTAGGTTTGTTTTATTTTTAGCTTTTGGACTTGTAGGTAGTTTAGTTTCTAGCATTATGGTTTGAATATTTGGACTCTGGATCAGTGGCATATAAGGTAATAGTGTGATTTGTGAAGGATGTGCAGGTACAAGACCAAGTCAGCCATCTTGGGCTAAATCATCAACAAGAGGTGCCTTTAGGACCAGTTCTACGAGTCGTGGTTCACACCATGACCCATAAGCTGACTCATAAAACACTTCCAGTAAGCAAAAATAATGTGCACTCCAGTCCACAAGCTAATTGTACAGCCCGTAGATAAAATTATGAGCCATGAATGAGGCTCGTGGACCCTAGGTAAGTTCTCTAAATTTATCCAAGTGTTGGGGCCTTCTACATGCCATATTCCTATATACTGCTTGTAGATAAGTCTATGGAGCCAATGCCCCAGATTAAGGCTTTGGCACTCCACGAGACTAAGTTCTATAGACTGTGAAAAATTCTACGGCCCGTAGTTGGAGTTTCGTAGGGCTTGGGCCAAACTTTCACCCGACCTAATCAACATATAAAAGAGGGGTACAATAATTTTACCCCTCATTCTCACAAAACTTTCCAAAAATACCCGACTCTTTCTCCTACCCTAGCACTCTGAGCAATGCCCAGCCACTGTAAAAAAATTTCAACATGTTTTCCACCAACACTCCGCCAACCTAGGGTTTCACCCTTTCAGATTGCTCTCTTAATTTTTCATCCTTATGATTTAATTTCTATGAGTTGTTGACTCTAAATTCCTTGTATTATCAAAATTAATATAATTAGGTTAGAATTATTGAGGGTTTTGGTATTCCAAACTTAGTGTAATCATATTAGCTATTGCCCTTGTATATGATATATGCTTAACCTTAATTGAGTAGTTGTCATTGCATTGAATAATGTAAATGTCGAAATATGTATATGGTCGTCTTATGTTTGAATGTTATTATGAGAAAATCATGAAGTCACATATGGTTGGAGTTACATAACAACATTGCTCGAAAAATGATATATGTTTGCATGTGTGTGCATAATTTCTAACTTTCATATGGGTGTCAATTTGTGGTGTGAACATTTAAAATGGAAATTGATGGCGAAGTTTATAATTGTCACATGTGGAGTTTTGGTAAATTTGTTAGGATTATGTGGGTACATAAGATTCTTGCTTCGGTGTTGAATTGATTGATTAAGAACTAGTAATGTTATTTTGGGACCCATTTGATAGGTGTAGAAAACCAAGTTACTGGAAAGCTCACACCACGAAGGGTCTTCTACAGCCTATGGAATATTCCACTAATTGTAGTTTCCCCTTGTGAGAAGATCCAATAGCTTGGAGTCTCTAACACCCTATTAGACAAGACATTCTACAAAGTGTAGTTTATTCGACGGCTAGTAGACAGATCTTATAGGGCCATGCTTGCAAAAATTAAAGTATAAAACTACATCTGCGACTCAATCTACGACTCGTAGAATATTCTACAAGTCGTACCTGGTATCATAAGTGCATTTCTAATAACTAAGTTGACCGCACCCTACCATATGTGAGGGCCTTTTACGGCTCATAGTTTTCACTATGACCCATACATGAGCCTTCGTAGACTCATCTATTACTAGTTTTGATGTGTTCTTGGTTTTCGTTCCTGTACTTGTGGGGCTAATCATGATGTTAAATGTGTGTATTTTAGGTACCATGGCCCTAAAAGAAAGTAATAGTGAGATATAGTCCTTTTAGCGATGGTTACGGGATGAATCATTAGAAGCCCAAGGCAACTCCGAGGCTACCGGATCTTTAGAGGAGCTCGATGTTCAGCTTGATGCAGGCACCGAGCAACTACAGACATGGGCTGCTACTGGATAGTCAGACCTGCCCTAGACTCAGGCTATTATGGTCCACTCTCCCCAGTCTTATGAAGAAGGCAACAGGACAATAGCTAAATACATATGACTCCTTCCAGAGAAGGATCCGAGTTTGGATCTAGGAAGGAGTCAGGTTCTGGGTCTTCATCAGCACTCTAAACACCACTCTCACCTTCGAATGCCTTATCTAACTGGGGGTGTATATGGAGTGTATAGTAAATCTATCGAGATGACGTATAGCAATATGAGTGGGGTTGACCAGCCCGCTCCATATTCGAGAAGCCTCAGATTATCATCTCAAGGCTAGATAGTGTCCCCAGACTCTAGGACACTAGTGCCCAATAAAGTCTTTAATGGTAGTATCATTAGGGAAGTACTCCCCACCTATGGTTCATGGGTGTTTTAGATCATACACCACCACGATCCTAGAGTCTCTCCCTAAGGGGAAGAGACCCCTCACTCAGCCCTAGTTTATATACACCAAGGTGAGGGGTGTATAGGTTGACATATCATAGGCCACCATCCACTATAGGCTATTTGGTCCTGAGTACTAGGCCCCCAGGACCACTGTTGAGTTCGACCACAGATTAGAGTAGACTCAGGATAAGTCCCTAATGAAAGAATTGACCCACAAGCCTATTTTGATGAGATAAGTAGCCGACCACATTACTGAGCAAGGTCAGGACCCTGAGCGGGTATCTACGTCGTCGGTGCCCATAGTGAAGGCATCCCTCAGCTTCACTATAAATTTTGGTACATAGTGGTGAGATTGCAGATCCAGCCTATATATGCAGATAATACTTCGATGTTGGACCACAAGGTATTAGTTGGTAGCATCTTAGCAGGCTATGACATAGACTTGGTCCGCTTTATTGCAGAGCAGATTCACGAGGTAGCCCTAAAGAGGTCCACCTCCATCCCTTCCCATGCTTGATTTATCGACTATGTATTACAGCGGGCCTGGAGATGTTTCATCACCTGGACACTCTCATAGAGGTTCAAACTATGGATGTCAACCTAATAAAGGCTAATGAGGATTCGGTAGCCCTCCGACAAGCACCATACCCTCCAGCCCAGATGCCAGAGATATTCACCATAGTGCCACCATCTAACCCTCTTTCTTGCTCCACCACTACTGCTCCTATTACTGAGGGGCCCCCACTAACAGAAACTAATATAGAGAGCAGGCCTACTACCACCACTACTACACCAGAGGTCATGCCTCGCAGAAAGCCCCCATTGGCATGATATATGTATCAGCGACTTTTATTAAGGACCTAGCGTAGAGGCAAGCATGCACTGAGTCCTAGTTGACTCAATTGCTATAGCAGATTTAGCCTTGAGTTCGCCAGGACATCTCGGAGGTTAAGGCATGGATGCAGACACATTGTGCAACTACTAATTAGGAGAGGCTCATACTAGTGCACAGCTGTATCGATGTGATTTAGAGGCGAGTAAAGCAGATCATTAACTCAGCACAGTCTACAGATTTGATAGCCAATAAGATAGAGATCCAATAGCTTCAGTCTAAGATGAGGGTAGTAGTAGCAGCACTGATTGCGCTCCCATAGGTAAATCCCACTGATTTTATGGTTGATTTGTTTGCTCCCAAGGATACACCACTCCCTTATTTTTGGAAGCGACCCCGTACTAATGATCCATATACCGCAAGACTAGAGGTAGGGATGACAGAGGAGTAGCAATGAAAGCTTTCTAGGCTTCGCCCATGCAGGATTAGGAGGAGCGGCAAACACACGGATAGAGAAGAGGAGGGGTGTAGGACCCATAGGATATGCTTTCACTACTGAGGTGACCACTAAGCAGGTCAATGATTGTCAGACTCAGCCAAAGACTGGTGCTTAGGCACCCAAGTATGTTTTTTGACCCCTGTGCTTCATTATTGTGATATTTCAAAATTGAGGATAATGCAAACCTTTTTTAATTAGGTGTGGGAAGTTATAGACCTCAGTGAAGCCTGAGTAACTATGGACTACAATATCCTAATTTTTTAGTCTGAAGGGTTTTCTTGCCTATGTTTGTTTTCCCTAAGGATATTTATTTTCCATTGAGCTGACATGTTTAGGATGTGTAGGTAGTATTAGTAGAATATAGGATGTGTAGGTAGTATTAGTAGAATATAGTACAAAAATCTATGGCATATGTTAGTTTTTGTGTGAAAAATGATGCCCATAAAAATTTTATTAGTTAGTCTTGATAGCAACCATGTTGTATTAATTTAATAATAGTGCTTGTTCTGATAAGTGAGGTCTAATTATGATAAAAAGTGTGATCTAAGAGTCTATGATGATAGTGTAATTAGTGTCATGTGTGTGTGAGCTTTCCTTGCTAAATTCTTGTAATGTGTTTCAATTCAGAACTTGCCTTGTTACTCTGACTTAGACTGTAGGCTAGTTAGTTAGGAGAGGATCTTAGGCCATTGTTCATGTTAGTCAACGTAGCCTAAATCACCAACCAAATGTGTAATATATCCCTTGATTCCAACGTTTCAGCCTTGCATGTATCTTTTTCTTTATAAAAACCTAAGTAATCTAGCCTTGCTGAATGTAAAACCTTGAAATTGCCCCTTTTCATTCCTTGAATATTGTGTACCTTGACTGAGGCAAAAAACTTAAGTTGAGGGTGGCTACCAAAAGTGGTCCTAGTTCATAGGTTGGATATTATGCACCGTGACTAAGGCCAAAGGGTTAAGTTGAGGGTGGCTGGTGTAAGGGTAATCACATAAAATAGGGCAAAAGCTTGTGTTACACAGAGAAGTGGATAAAAAAGTGCTATGGGTGCAAGAAAAATTAATAGATGCCTAAACAATGAGCTAAAAATGAGAGTAAGGCACACAAAAGAGCTTGAAATAGGAGAAAGGGAGAATGAGTTGAAAAATTACAATATTGGTAGGGAAAAAATGTAGAATAACATTGTGTCAAGTAGGGCCATTACTCACTATGTTCCCAAAACATCATACCCAAGACCTCTGAGCCTACGTTACAAGCCAAGGAAGTCCTATAGTGATCCTAGTCCAAGTAGTAAAAGGTCATAGGAAGCATCTTAAAATAATTTTCAAGGAAATTTGGATTCTCTATCAAAAGTTATAACCATTTATATTTTCGGGTTAACTAGAACCTATAGTTTTCCAAATTAATTAACTTCTTTTCAAACTTATACTATTCATGGATTCTACAGATACAAAAGCTAAGGATGTAGCTAATTATGCATAAGAATGGCAAGGAACGAAT
>DF365174.1:10561-27004 GCA_000787875.1 Solanum virginianum
AGTTGCTAAAGCAATGGGAGATGAAAGTAGTATTTGCGTCTTGTTTGCGTGCTGTTTGCGTGCTGTTTGTGTTTTAAAGTATATTATATTTTTCGTTCTGTCATGTGTTTTCCTTACTTTTGATCATATCTAGTCCGTTCTACGCATGGGTTTTGAGATGAGGGTCCCTCGGAAACAGCCTCTCTACTTAGGTAGTGGTAAGGTCTGCGTACATTCTACCCTCCCCAGACCCCACTTGTGGGATTTCACTGGGTATGTTGTTGTTGTTGTATTGAACACATTCTGCAGTGATTAACTTCAATTTTGGTTCGATTAAAAATGTCTGCAGCGAGTAATTTTATTTGGAACGTCCATCAAGGCAACTGTTACCATACTGTTAAAAATGCACTTCCTTTTCTGTTGATAGCTGCTTGATGACACCTTTTAATATTTCTTTTGGATATTCACCAAAAAAGTCAACAACAACAACAACATACCCAGTGGAATCCCACAAGTGGGGTTTGGGGAGGGTAGAATGTACGCAGACCTTACCGCTACCTCATAGAAGTAGAGAGGCTGTTTCCTGGGATGTAAAAACAGAAATAGCTAGATATAAAAAATATGCTTTAATTTCACAAAAGCACGCATATGTTGTATCTGCTTCCTTCTGTATGGAACATATTTTCTACTCTTATTGTCACTGACACACGTGATATATAAAGTTGATGAGTAGTGTGTAAGGACCAAAATATTAAGGCTTCAGAACTATAGGGATAATCGACTTACTGGGAGAACCAATTCATTTTTTGCTAGCTTTGTTTGAAGTGAGGGTACATGGGTTTGAGTGGATAATGATGTATATGGCACCTTGTCAAGTTTTTCTGTCCTTGTGGAGTATCACCTTCTTATGGGGATATCCTGACCAATGTCAAGTGTACCTGGTTTGCTCCATGTTAACGCTGTATGCCCTTGCTGCCAGTTTGTCACTTATAAATCTGTTGCTGTTGCATATACTTCTTTGATGTGGTTTTAGTTACTATAAAATATGTTTCTTTGGTTTCAAAATATTGTCGTATTCAGGTCGCTTCCTGGCTGAAGTCACTAAGGAAGTCTTGCAAGATCTTGAAGCAAGCAAATACCAGGTACAACAACATACCTTAATATGTTTGTAATAGTTTCTTGCACTTCTCTTTTTTCTTCATTATAGAATCATTTTGATGTAATTGTTTTGCTGTTATGCAATTTCTTTGATTATTGACTATATTTGGAAAATTGACATATTCACAAAGGATTAGAATAAACAACAACATACCCAGTGCAATCCCACAAGTGGGGTCTGGGGATTAGAATGATGGTAACAAACTCAAGGTGACTATTATACAATCCAAAAACAGTTTAAACATAAGATATCTCATTCTCCTAGAAGCTCCACAAACTCCTAAAATAGTGGAATGTGGCTTTCAGTCAGCGATATGGTACACCACCCCCCCCCCCCCTTTTATTTTTAAACCAGGTAAGTTTCATTTAGCTACTTACGAAAACTCAACTTTGTTAGCTAACTAATTGATCCTTGCTCATGTTGGGCCTAAAGTTTTCTTGTTTTACATTTAGTATGAGAAGGTGTATTACTGCAAGATTCTACCTAACCAAGGGGGAAACCTAGGAAAAGTAGGAAAGTGGATCATTGTTCATGAGCAGAATCGACAGAGTGATGCAAAGCTAAGGGTCACAGCCTCATTAATGAATCTAAGTGACCTTAGAGAAGCATGTTGATTTTGTGAGGTGCAAAGCCATCCGAGTGAGAAGTGATCGCTTCTTTGATTCTGACTTGAAGATGAAAAAGGAGTCCCGAGGATGGTTGAGTGATCGAGGCATAAGAGTAACAACATAAGATCCAGTTCTAATTCAAGATACAAAATTCAGTTTGAGTCCATCTACTTTTGTGTTGATTTAACACTTGTGTCGGTAGGGTTATCGCAGGCTGTCCGATTGATTTGTGGAGGTGTGCGTAAGTTGGTTGAAACATTACCTTCATCTAAGAATAAGATGAGAAAAGGGTATGTAGGAACACAGTACAGACTTCATCCATCTGAGTACTAGGAATTCTTTACCCTCTTTTCTGTTCTCAATTTTTTTCGCTAATGTTATAAGCTGTTTTTTTTTTATAACAAGGGGAACCCTCAACCGCTACCTTTTGGGGTGCGTATAGGGTAAACCCTCGCTCCTATGCAATAGCTCACAAACCACATAGGAGAGGTAACCCGCACTAGGTAAGCCCAATGCAACGAGCTCGACTTAGAAGGCAAACCCCGCTTTCGCTGGCAAGGGGTTTCGAACTTGAGACCTCCAACATGGAAGTCCCAGCCCAAACCACTGCCCACTCTGAAGGGTATAAACTGGTTATTCAAAAAATAACAAAAATGACATTTGCAATTAAAGCTAACTATTGGTATAGTTGCTAAAGCAATGGGAGATGAAAGTCAATATTGCAAATCAATTCTTTTCTATGGGTGATTAACTGAAACCTGATAAAAGATTTTTCTAGTGATTTTTTTAATGAAGTAAGAGGTTGTATTAAAAGGCATCAAGGAGATGCAGGGTCGTTACAAAGAAAATAGGTGATATCTCCAGAACCGCAAAAATAAAATTAAAAAAATTGAGATCTGGAGTTAAAATCTATAGCAAAAACTCAAAGTTGTTAAGCTAATGAAATCTACAAGGGAAATCACATCATTTATTGTGGAATAGTCGCTCCAGCTGTAGAGATTCACCAAAACTTCTAGATTTCAAGGAGCAGTTGGGAGTTGAAGTCCCAGCAAAACATCTGTTGTTTCTCTCAATCCATATACTAATAGGTGATTTTTCTAGTGAAGAAACCTTTACTGATATTTAGTTCGAGTTGTTGGGATAACTGTTGGTCGTTGCGCTGTACATTGAAAGTCTGAAATTAATGATATTCATGCAATTTTTATGTTATAAATTATAGTAATTACTAAATTGTAATCCGATTGGTAATTTTGTATTTTCTGTAAATTGAGCTTCACTCTCACTTTAAGCCGCAATGAGGCTTGTCAACTTCTTGTGTTTTCACTCTTGAAAACATTGATCATGAGTTTTGGTTCTTAGCATGGTAGAGTTGACTCATTTTGTAAGAATTTCTTCACTTAGGATCTTGTCTGCTTCTATTCTAGGGAAGCCACTTAGAATGACAGTGATGTGGATTTGAATCTACATCTAGTGGAATTTGGGTTGGGCTTCTCTTCTTTGTCATTTCAAGTTGCCAACAAGAAGCAAATGATTTCACTTATTTGTGGAGTACTACTTTCATAATTCAGTATGGTGACAATTTGCCATAATTATGTATGACATAATCCTTTCGTCTTTTTCAGTTGGCTGAATACAGAATCTCCATCTATGGAAGGAAACAAAGTGAATGGGATACACTGGCTAGCTGGTTTGTGAACAATGAACTTTATAGCCAAAATGCTGTATGGTTGATCCAGGTGGGTAATTATGCTGATCATGTAAT
Source organism: Solanum virginianum (assembly GCA_000787875.1). NCBI lineage: Eukaryota > Viridiplantae > Streptophyta > Magnoliopsida > Solanales > Solanaceae > Solanum > Solanum virginianum. Next base: position 14,070 of record DF365174.1, read on the forward strand.
ATTCGTGTAAATTAAGCCCTTCTTTTCATTTTATATTTTAGTATTTGACTGGATCCAGAGTGTAAGATGTTGACTTTTTTTATTCTGCTAAGCAGTAGTTGAAGAAATGTTGAAGTTATTGGTGAATATTGAGTACCTATTTTATAGTGAAAAAATTAGTTCAAAATTTAAAATTTGAATTGTTAGGACTTTTGAAACTTTGTATAGAACAATATTAGATTAAGAGTTCGACGCCTTTGAAGTTGGGTCACAATCTGCTTGATTGAATATGACGTCTTTAACCATAAATTCAATTTTTTTTTTGATAAGGATAACATTTTATAGACAACAATACACCAATGATGTATTTCAAAAGTAATTACATCAGGAGAATACAGAGAGAAACAAAAAAAAACCACCTCTATGCCCCTCCTAAACTGTCTAAGAAGTGAGTAATGTCCTCCGCCTCTTTGGGGGAGGACATGATTACACCAAAAATAAAAGGTAATAGGGCAGTTCAACTTCAAGCTCTGGAAAGGGATGCTCTTATTTTCAAAACATCTTTGATTCCTTTTCTTCCAAATTGTCCACCAGATGCATGTAGGGACAATCTTCCATCTCTCCTTGTGGCCTGACATATTCCCTTCTCTGTTCCAGCATGTTAGAAGATCAGCAGTGTGTCTTGGCATGGACCAGCTGATACCCTTCAAATTCAAAAAGACCTCCCACAATTTTCCTGTCACTGTACAGTGGAGAAAGAGATGGTTTGTTGTCTCTGTTTCTGTTTCACAAAAAAAGCACCTGGAGCATTACTGTCTTCCCCTCTTCATAAGATTGTCCTGCATTAGTACTGCTTCCTTGGCTACCAAGCAAGTGAAACAAGACACCCTGTTAGGTACCTTGGTTCCCCATATCATCTTCCAAGGCCATGATAGAAGCATTTCAGTTGACCTGTCAAGATGTCTATATGCTGATTTTACTGTGAACTTCCCATTGTTGGCCCTCAACCATTGTAGACTGTCCTCATCTGTATTGCAATAATTTCCTATGTTAATTTTTGAGTTTCCTCACATTTTCGGCCATAGGTTCCTGATTGTTCTCCATAGACCTAACCCATAAGGGCTTTTGACTTCCTTGGTAATCCATAAGCCTTCCATTGCATATTTGGAGCTTACCACTTCTTTCCACAAACCTTGTTCTACAGACACAAACCTCCATAGCCACTTTAAGAGGAGACTCTGGTTTTGAACTTTGAGATCTTTTATGTCCATTCCCCCTTCTTTTTTGCTTTTTAACGCCACATCCCATTTCACTAAGTGGTGCTTCTTTTCTCCTCCATTTCCTTGCCATAGAAAATTTCTCCTGATGGAGTCTGGCTTCTTTGAGATGCTCACTGGCATAGGGAATAAAGACATCATGTAGGTTGGCATAGCATCCAGCACACTATTAATTAGTGTCAATCTTCCACCCGAGGATAGGTATTGACTTCTCCAATTTACTAGTTTTTTTTCACACTTTTCCACCACTGCATTCCATATGCTCTTTGACTTGCTCTTTGCTCCTAGAGGCATCCCTAGGTAGGTGGTAGGCATTTCTCCTACTTTACCACCTAGAATACCAGCCAGTCTGCTGATTTCTTGAACTTCATTAACCGGATAGACAACTTTTGCCCCAATTTATGGTGCTTTAGTTGTTCTTCCTCTGCACTACAGAACACTAGGGTATCATCTGCATACTGCAAATGGGAGATAGATAAGCCCCTTGTGTCCCTATCATTCGTTAAGAACCCCTTGATCATGTTATTTGATTGTGCAGTTTTCAACATTGCCACTCAATCCTTCCATAGCAAGGATAAAAAGGAAAGGAGAGAGCGGGTCCCCTTGCCTTAACACCCTTTCAGAAGGGAAAAAGCCTGAGGGAGTACCATTTATTAAGACTGAGAATTTGACTCTTTCCACACAATACCTCAACCAATTTATCCACCTATTCCCAAATCCCATCCTCTTTGGTGTGTTCCATAAAAAATTCCAGTTGAGATGATTGTGGGCCTTTTCCATGTCCAATTTACATAGAATCCCAGGGACTTTGGATATTTTCCTCACATCTACACTCGTTGGCTATAAGTATGGCATCCATGATCTGCCTATCCTTTATGAAAGCCAATTGGTGTGTATCCACCAGCTTTGATATCACCTTCTTGAGTCTTGCTGCTAGGATCTTGGATATGATCTTGTAGACACTGCTAATCAGGCTGATGGGCCTGAAATCCTTCAACTCTACTGCACCCATCATTTTTGGGATCAAGGCTATAAATGTAGCATTGAAACTTTTTTCAAAATAGCCTTGACTATGGAAGCACTGTTGCTATTACTTCTGCCTTCACCACCTCCCAGCATTGTTTAAAGAAAGCCATGGTAAAACCATCTGGGCCAGGAGCCTTATCTCCTGCACAATTAAAAACACATTCTTTGATTTCTTGTTCTTCAAATTGACTTTGAAAATGAGATTGTCTTCAGTATTGAGCCTAGCTTGTTCTCTGGGACTGAATTGAGGCCTCCAGTGCTCATTCTATCGGTAAAGGTTTTGATAAAAACCTATGATCTCCTCCTCGATGGTCTTTGAATCAGTGATATAGTTCCATTAATCAAAAGACTGTCTATGTTGTTGTATCTCTTATGGCAATTTGCTGTTCTGTGGAAAAACTGTGTGTTTTTGTCTCCCTCTTTCAGCCACACAGCCCTGGATCTTTGCCTCCATACTATTTCCTCTTTCTTTGCCACTTCCTCAAACTCTACTGTCAGAACAGCCATCAGATAAGACTCATCTTCAGACAAGCACCTTTGTCCTGGTTTGAAATTTTCAGTTTGCAGCCACCAATTTTCAAATTTAAAGTAAGAGTGTGACCTCTCCCAGTTCCCACATTCTAATAGCAAGGGGTTATGGTCTGATGTAACTCTAGGCATGCTAGACTGTTTGATTTTCTTGAAAGATGTCTCCCATTCTTCTGAAAGTAGGAACCTATCCAATCTTGCTGAAGCTGCATGTCTATCTCCTTTTCTCCAGGTATATCTGCCACCTGTGAGTGCTGGATCTTCTCTGCCACCTGTGAGTGGTGAACCTATCCAGTCAAACTTTTCTTGACTTACTCCTCTTTAAATTATGTCAGAAACTTCTTCTTTTATGATCCACAACTCTCCAACTACTGGCCATTCTTCTCCACTTCCATTATCAAGTGTAGCAGGCTGAGTATTGTGGTTGCAATAGGCTTGTGTGCTCTGTTAATGTGGTGCATGTTTATCGTTATTACAGTATTATATTGGTGATTCTCTTCCGTTTCTGGCCCATTTCACGATGTGCTAATGCCTACTGCTACCACATGAAACAGAGATTGATGGCTGGAGAATATATCGTAAACGTGATAGCACCCTATCTCTACTATGTTAACTTGGTTTGCTTTTCTTTTGGGTTACTGTCCTTTCCACCTTCAGCACCTACACAATTTGTTAAACATGTACCAATAATAGATTCTGAAGCCAATAAATATGACGAAGGTGGTAAAATTACAAATCTGAAACCCAGAAAGTTTAAATCCCCTCCTCTGGCTACAGGGTTTTATGTGGTCTGTAAATTAACTTCCAGTTGTGACTGAGAATATGTGGCCTTATAAGGTAAATGATCCTGCCGATGCCATGTGTTCAGTTGTCTTTGGAGAAGTGGCAGGTAGAATTTTTCATCCTCTCTGAGTATCATGTTTCACGTGAAACTATTCTATGATCAAGGAAGGTGGTACTGGTAAATAATTTCATCTGGAACTGTTCCTCGTGTTTATTTCAATTCCTTTTGGAACTCTCTTAAACTTCGAGACTGCAGGTGAAGAGTATTTTCTTATTTGTTGATTCCATACATTTGTCTGGCCGTCTCATATGTATTTGTCAACTATTAATGTTTTCAAACCCAATACTTGAAGTAGCCGGTCCAAAATACCTCACTCTGTGATCTAAGGCACTGCACATGGCCCTTGTGCTTCAATTTTTCATGTCTTAGTGCAGCAATTTCTAAGTTCTGCTTAAATGAAATATTTAACGATAAAATTGATTCTCCTAATTAATTAGATCCTTTCAGTGATTATGTCAGTATATTTGCTTATGGATATATGACTCATTTTGCACTTTATACTCTGCAGCTCCCACGGTTATACAATGTGTACAGGAGTATGGGAACTGTTACGTCCTTCCAGAATATTCTAGATAATGTGTTCATTCCACTATTTGAAGTCACTGTTGATCCAAAGTCTCATCCTCATTTGCATCTGTTCTTAATGCAGGTTACATTTCCTTTCTGATCTTTTATAGTTATGTTGTTTACCCTAGACATCAAAGCTATATTTTGAGATTTTCTGATTCCTCTTTATAATCTGTCATTTCAATTTTGTGCATCCAATAAGCATTTCCTTTGCCCCTCATTTCTTACTCATCTTTTTCTTATCTGCTACAAATTGTTTTCCGTGAAGTTTGTCCAAAATAACATTTGATATTGACCTGCACGAAACTCATTAGGGCTTAATGCAATACTGTATGGCCTTACAATATGAATCTTGGGAACAAGAATTTTAACGATCATAGCTATGGAAGTACATATATGTATTTTTGGTTGTCCTATATGAATTATGTGGTTCTCTGTGATTTCTATTTCCTGGGATAAGTTAACATGCATGTCATATGCCCAAATGTATGTCGTGGCAATTGCTTGCTTAACAGGTAAAATGCATTGGTAAAGTGCTTAGTTTAAGATAGCCATGTCATCATCATCCATGATGCATCAGTTAGAATAATTACTATTGGGTCCTTTAGAGATGGTCTGGAAACTACTACTAGACTTTCACGTGACATTGTCTCTTATGGAGGTCGACAACGTTTAACAGTCCTATGAATAGGACACGGTGTTGGTTGATCAAGTAATTCAAACTTAGGTTACATGTTCTTCCTGTCTAACAGACTTATCAGAAACTTCTACATCTATTGCCTTTGTTGTCTTCTAGGACCCTCCACCCTTACATTAAAATAAGCTTGTAATCGCTGTCTGGAGTCTGTGACATGTGCTGTAAGACCATATTTTGTTTTGAACATTCTGGATGTATTCCGGTTTTACAATTAGTTCTTATGATTTAGTGATAGGTTGTGGATGGGGAACTTGATAAAGCTCAACTATTTACTGACATGATCGTCAATGGCAGTTGCCCAATGTGTTTAGTGTTTACTAACAATGCCATTCTGTTCGACTGAGAAATTTGATGAGGCTGCAATGTATTTATACAAAGTGATAAAAAGTTGAGTTAATTGGTTTGGTTTAACTATTGAATAAACAACGTAATTTTTTTTTTTAAAAAAAAAAAAACCGAACCATGAACACCTCTACTGCCAACTATTGCTGACAGAAATGTTGAGTAAACTTTTTTGTGCATTATGATATATTTTAAGGTTTTGATAGTCTCATGCCTCAAAAAAGGGCAAAGGTTTTACATTGTATCCAAACTAAGTGTGTGGAATAGATAATCTTCTACCATTTCCCTACACTGTTTTCAATTGGACAGAACGTTTCCTTTGCGTGAAAAGCTCACTTCAATGCCATTATTTCTGAATTATTTTTTTACCTCTTTCATTGACAATATCATTAAATGAGATACCTCAAAACATCCATCCACCCTCACCTAGATTGACACTTAGTAATTAAGAAGTTCTCTCCTAATTATGATACAAATCATAAGCAAGGTGTGTGTAGAAGAGCGAGATATTATATTGATCTTTTTTCTCCATAGCTGCTTTAGGCAAAAGGTCCATTGTTTGAGTTTAGAACTCATTTGGAGCAGAGAATGTATGACGAGTAATATTTGATGTTGATAATTGGTTGATCTCTCAGGTTGCACAGTCCCCTCAGCGATAGTGTTAGTCAGACATTTCATTACCTCCTGGCAGTTCTTGTTGCTGAATCTTCCTTCAAGGGATATGAAAGCAGATATCCCCATTGATGCATCTTATTGGATTTCTTCTCCTGATAGTGTTTTTCATTCATATTCCGCTATAACTCAAGTTTTAATCCTTTTGAATAAGCTTAGTCCCCTTCAGTGTTTACTTTCACTTTTCTGAGGGCACTTATCTGATGTCAGCGAGGTGCAGCCTGCTATGTGCTTATGGTTTTGCCTCTACCCCTCTATAGACACAGTTGTATATGCTGTGTTAAGATAAATCAGATTGATATTCTCTGATAACCAAAAGTTCTACTGATGGCCAAATTCGTCAAGTTCTTTCAGAGATGGACCAATATCCTTTTGTATTTGGGTTTTGAGTTCACTTATGCACCTATCAAGATGTGAGGCTAAATGCTAGCTAGCTTTTAACTGCAAGTATTTGCCAACTCTGACTGGGTTTCCTGAAACTTTGAGGGCGGGGTATCCTGAAAGCATTATCCATAGTCATCTTAAACTATTAAACAATCCTCTTCTCGTCAGTAGTTATTATTATAGGTACCACTTGCTTTGAGTTGCAGTATTTTTCTTATTTTAGGAAATAATTTGAATCTACTTGAATTTTAATGTCTATATCTTCTTATGTGTAGATTATTCTTTCTAATGAAGGCGATCTTTTTCCATATTTCTTGTTATTCACTGCTAGAATGTCATCATAAAGGAATCAATTTATTCAATGCATTCTGTGCTTGCATACCATTAGAAATTTTTAGCCAGTCGAAGTAGCCTGAAGTTCTGTTATTTTGGTGACAGGTGGTAGGTTTTGACATGGTAGATGATGAAAGTAAACCAGAGAGACGTCCTACCAAGCACATGCCGAAGCCCGATGAATGGACAAATCAGTTCAATCCAGCATATTCTTATTATGCTTATTACTGTTATGCAAACTTGTATACACTCAATAAGGTCAGTGGTGCTTCACGATTCCAAATATTAGCAGTACTTACATCTGCAATGCACTCATCAAATTTTGTCCTCCTTATCCTGCCTAACTTTGTTCCGGAGAAAATTATCTATTCAAAAGTTGGAACTGAAGAAAGTTGACCATCTTAGGGATGGCAATGGAGCATATGCAGATTAAATATATTCAATAAATTTAATTAATGCCGAAACCTCTTCTTGTTGAAAACTCGAGAAATAAGTGAGAGATATTTGAATCAAATTTCACCAAGACATTTAATGAATGTCTGTACAGAACATTTCTATACCCAGATGGTCACTCTATTTTACCTGCATACTTGTTTTTTAAGTTCTCCTCTATTTCTTTTCTTCTCTTTTCTCATTCTTCTCTCTCTCTGTTTCAAATTTATCCATGAGCAAACTGTTTGGTGTTATTCATTCCTTCCCAATAAAAAGAACAAGTGTTCCAGATGCGACAGGTGCTGTCAAAAGCTTGATATGAAGGGTAGAAGAGGGTTGATAATTATCCACCGGGTTTTGAACTGTGGCCTGTCACCCTCAGGAATTTGTTTGTTATCAACAACAAAAAAAAAGAATAATTTACCAAAAAAAAAAAAAGAATAAATTTTGTCGTTAAATTGATGGTGCAAGAGGTTTTTACATAATTATATTTGCTGAACAGTGCTGTAAAGAATTCCAATCATGTTCATTGAAATTAAAGTTCGTTGTTCAGTAGCTTAACAAAGACTAGGAGTTTAGGTCAAGCTCATAATGGTCTACCTAGCGAAGATATCAGTGGCCTAGAGCTTTGAGGCTTTCTTTGCTTCAAAAAGTGTCCTCCTATGAATTCTACAAGAAATTTTAATGCCCCTCACTCACGGAGTTTGTTTGTGTGCAACAATTCCCCAAACAATCTTTGCTAGAAGCTGATAAAATAAACGGCTTTACTTTTGTAGAAAATGCTTACAACTTTCTCATGTGATGTTTACCAACCCCTTTCAGTATTTATGTTTGCTAGCATGCATTGAGCTCTCTTTCTGTCTACTGCTGCCCTTTTTTTCCTTGTAAGGTAGAGGACATTTTTTCTAAAGATTGTATGGACTGTTTGTCTTTCTTTCCAGAGCAAGATCAGAGCAAGATTATATCTTATGTTTTTATTATATTTTATGTCCTTAGCTTCGTGAATCAAAAGGGTTGCCAACAATCAGATTAAGACCACACTGTGGGGAGGTTGGTGTTCTCTTCAGCTAATCTTTTTGTTAGCTACATACAAGTGTGCCAAATTTATGTTCCCAACTTCATGCAGGCAGGTGATGTTGATCATTTAGCTGCTGGATTTCTTTTATGTCATAACATTTCTCATGGAATCAATTTGCGGAAGACCCCTGTACTGCATTATCTTTACTACCTTGCGCAGGTACTTCACCTTACTACCTTTACCTCATTAACTTATATGTGTTATGAGCTTTGTTTAGATCTAATTTGAATTCCCTGCAATTAGATGACATTACTAAATCATATAGGGTAGTCTAAGGAAGATTGTATTACAAATGCATACAGTGGAAGGGCTGTAATTGCCTAATGGGTGCTTGTTGAAGTTTATGAAACATTGCTAATATGATTAAATTTCAAAATTCAGAGGGTGTAAAAGAGGAATTCACACACTGGATTCAGAAACATCACGACAAAAAAAGGATAAGAAAATGTTCCAGCAATTTAACCACTACTATTTGATACAAACTGTAAATAGAGGAGTCAAATTATGTAGAGTAAGCAAGTTTTCCCATAAACATTGAAATAGAAAATGTTTCTCTAGAATAGTTTCCGAACCGTTCTTGCTATATTGCATTTTCACTTTGTTACACATTCTCCATAAGTTCTGCATCTAGCTTTGGCCTGGGACCTATCTTCATCTTATTTCTATACTATTCTGAACAAATCTGATATTTTCTTATGGATGTACAATAAGATGGCAGTAGGTGTGCAATACAATATTTTATTTATTCAGTATGAAGTGCTTTTATGTACAATTAACCGGTATATTCACTTTATTGTCACTGTCTCCATAAAACTATTCAGGTTGGACTGGCAATGTCTCCCCTGAGCAATAATTCACTTTTCCTTGACTATAATCGGAACCCTTTCCTTATGTTCTTCCACCGTGGCATGAACGTCTCACTCTCTAGTGATGATCCCTTGCAAATCCACTTGACAAAAGAGCCCCTTGTGGAAGAATACAGTGTGGCAGCTAAGGTAAGTCCATCCTTTTGTTTTTTCCCAATCAATAAAATATCGACATATCCTTAACCAACTTTGTATATTTCAGGTATGGAAGCTGAGTTCTTGTGACCTTTGTGAGATAGCTAGGAATTCGGTCTATCAGTCAGGATTCAATCATGCAGACAAGGTGAGTGATCACAGCATTCAGGCCTGATTTATATGCAACTATCTTAGAAATCTTGTGCGTGGCCTAAGTAATGTTTCTTTGGTTGAAAAATCACAAATTTACTGGTAATTATAACTTTATAGCTGTGGTTTCTGATAATTCTGGTTCTTGAATTTCGTCGGTTATGAACTTCTATAAGAGTTTTAGCATATTCATGGTTAAAGGGTATTCTAGAGAGCACTTAACCTCAATGCTAGATTTCTAATTTTACTTCATATGGTAAATGTTGCAGATGCATTGGCTTGGCAATAAATACTATAAGAGAGGTCCTCAAGGAAACGATATTCACAAAACAAATGTACCCAATACTAGGATTTCCTTCAGACATGAGGTAAGCGCTGCTTGTGATCCCTTCTGTGTTTTCTCCTGCTAAGATGATAACTTGCAAGAGTTTAGTGTTATTGGAACTCTGAAAGTTGCTCCTATAGATAATCAGAGTAACTAATAGCTACAGTGGCGGAGCCAGTATTTTTACGAAGGGTGTTTATAATTTTAGAACATGGGTGGGTGATCTTTGTATTAAGGGTGTTCAACAATTGATATATATCAAAATATCTATATTTAACCTATATGGTTTTCCGACGAAGGGTGTTTGTCTGACCACTCTTGGGTGAATGTAGCTCCGCCCCTGTAATAGCACCATGGTCTGTCTGTACTATAGCAATAACGTAATGTATAAAATGACGCCTGATGTACTGCAGACATGGAAGGAAGAGATGCAGTATGTTTACAGAGGAAAAGCAATCCTTCCTGAAGGTGTAGAACATTGATCAAAATGGTATCAACAATCTGTATCTCACTCAGACACATCATGATTCAGGTATCATCCTTGTTCTTCACAGATTGTTCCCAAAGAGAATGATGACTAAGTGTGTGCGTGCGTGTGTGTGTGAATGAGGCGTTGCTCATTGTTTTCATGTGATTGCACAGATATCCAGTAGTGATGCTCCTGAAGTGGCGAGATTTAAGAACAGCAAAGATGTGGTTCCATCAAATATTGCTGGTTAATTTATGCCTAGGTCGAAGCATGTTTGCTTTTACCGGTCTGCTCACCATCATGGTGCAAATTTAGTGCCTTCATTTCTACTTCTATTAAATCTTCACTTGGAGATTTAGGCAAAATCAAAAGGATGTAGCTGGCTTATTGCTGAATGCTCTTGTAGTAACACCAGGTTTATACTATCAGAAGCAACCTTTACCCTATAATGTCTAGTTGAACAATAATGCTTTTGATTCTCTTTCATTTAGCATCCACATTGCGTAAATGTAAGTTACAATTTCAGTGCAAGTAGTGTTAGGAGTTGGGATTTTCACTAATTAAAGAAATCATGAAAAAAGAAAACTAAGTTGGAGAAATTTGTAAAGACGATACATAATTAGAAAAGGAGAATATCGTCGCAGTATATTTTTCATGTAGCGCACTAGTTTGTGCATTGTACAAGTTTCATCGATCATAATGGTCATTAAGTTTGGCGCATTAATGGATCTCATACAACACAATAAATTAGTGCGCTGTATGTAGTTTTTGTCACTTTCTATATTATTTTGATCACTCTTCTTTTTTCGTACATAATTTAGGCTTTGGACTCCTCCATCCCTACCACCAGGTCTTCCTTTCATATTTATCTATCTAAATCATATACAATTCAAAAGTAAGATATTTGCTTATTTGTCAAACACAAAAAAATAAATAAGAGATCGACTTTTTTCCTAAACATTTTCTTTGTATAATACAAAAAACATGCCGTCTAAATTTTTTTTTTTTTTAAATATAATAACTTATAAAGTGATCTTTTGTTTATTATGTATATATTAGAGTACATCTAATATATAAGTAAGTTCATAGAGCTAGTGAAAATTTTCAAGATGAAAATTGAAATAATTTGTGTTCAAAAGATCAAGCAGATAGGTTTCCAGGCTCAGGATGTGAATGGATTTAAGTTGTAGTACCCAGGACGGTCGAGGGATAGGTATGAGATGTACATTTTCGTAGGTGAGAAGCTTAGGAAGCAGGTGGTAAAAATTAAGAGAATCATACATGGTATTAATAGTCAAATTGATCATCGAATGACTTACTTTGAACATGATTAGTGCATACATGCTGCAATTGGGTTTGGAGGAAGATGTCAATAATCGCTTTTCGAAAGATTTTGATGAAGTGGTGAGAGATAGGTTATTTATTGGCGAAAATTTCAATGGTCGCATCACATTAATCATTAGTGGTTTTGATTGTACTCATGGAGGTGTTGATTTTGGGGTTTGAAACAACAGAGGAGTTTTGCTTTGAGATTTTACTAAAATTTTTGAGTTGTGATAGAAAATTCATATCCCCCCTCCCTAAAGAAAAAAAGAAAAAAAAAAGAGGCACACTTGATTACATTTTGTAGTATGGGATCAAGATTTAAATTGATTACTTGTTGATTTTGTAGGGTGATAGAGGTTTTTGTAAGGATTATAAGGTTATTCAGAGTGAGAATGTTATTATTCAATATAAATTCTTGATGACGCTGTTTGTTATTTACAGATGAATTTATTTTGATCAAAAAGACTTGCAATAGAATTAACGATAAATTAAAGATGTAGAGACATGCTTTGGACTTCAAAAGGGTTCATGTTAAGTAGGACCAAGACAAAGTTTATAGAGTGTAAAATTGAGTGATTGTGATGCATGAAACAAGTGTAAAAGTGAGATTCGATACTCAAGTTCTCATCGAGATAAGTTTAAGTATATAGGGTCTGTGCCACGGTAAATAAGAGATTGATGATGATGTCACACAAGTGGAGGCATGCATCCGTTGTATTGTGTGACAAGAAGGTACCACAAAAACTTAAAGTTAAGGTTTTTAGAGTGATGGTTAGATCAACTTTGTTGATATGACACAATATTGACCAGTCAAGAACTCCTAAGTTCAGAAGATAAAAGTGGTGAACATAAAGATTTCGAGAGGGATGTATTGGTATATTCAGAGTGAGATGATTATGAATGAAGATATCTGAAATAAACAAGGAGCGAATTCTATAGTAAGCAAGATGATTGAAGAGAGTCTGAGATGATTTGCACACATAAAGAGGAGAAGTGTTGATGCCCTGGCAAGAAAGTTCAAGAGCTTGTATACAAGGGACTAGGGAGAGACAAATGTAAACTAAAGAAGTATTAAGGAGAAGTGATTAGGCAAGATATCACATATCTTTAGCTTAATGAGGACATGACTTTGGATATGAGATACAAGGATCACAAATAAGAGTAGAATAGGTAGTTGAAAATTGTTTATTACTAGCCTACTCATGTCTTTAGCAGGGTGGGAGTATAAAGCTCCATGTTGATCGTAGTAATAACATATACATATAATATTTGACTTTTGTTATTTAATTTCATTTATGTGACCACACCTTCTTGTTGTTGTTATAGTTCTTTGCATTTTTGCTCTGTGTTGCCGTACTATTAGGTGTCATATTTTTCTTTTTGTTACTGCTCAATCCACTTGAGTCGAGGATCTTTCGAGAATAATTCTTCTACGTCAATAAGGTAAATATGAGCATGTCACGACCCAGTTTATGGGCCGTGACTGACACCCGCCTGGGGTGTCC
>DF365173.1:14661-27016 GCA_000787875.1 Solanum virginianum
GATCGTGAGTTGTAACAAACTTTACACAGATATTAATGATATTCAAACATAATAAAGCTATGACTCAAAATATAAATTTAGTTTCAGCAAAAAATTAAAGTAGAACCAAAAATATTTTTTTTTTCAAAAATATCCTTGCAGGGGGGAAAATTATACAACCTCAGTGGGACCCACAAATAAGAAGGGATATTATACACGTGGCTGGGGGTGTTCACGGGTCAGTTTGGGTCGGTTAGATCAAAAATCAAAATCAAATCAACTTAATTCGATTTTTAAATTCTCAAAACCAAACCAAACTAATTATAATACACATTTATGGGTTTGGTTGTGATTGGTTTCGATTTGGTTTGGTTCAGTTATTTGGTTGTCAACCATACACAAAAATAAAAACATTCAAAATGGAAAAAAAGTGACAACAATCCATTCAAAACGAAAAATAGTTAGAATGACTGATATTATAAAACTTTCAATCACTAAAATTTATAGTGAAAAAAGTTTCAAAATTCACCTTTTTTTCCTAGAAGGAAGAGATAATGACATTTCTAGTCCCATAAAAAAATGTAATAGACATTCACATACATAAAATCAATGAGATAAATATTCTCGTATTAAACATCTATACTTTCATAAGTAGATTAAAAAATAAAGTTTGATAAAAACATATATAAAATCTTTAAAATTGTTTTTATAAATAATTTATTATTTATATATAATTATAAAATATATGAATACAATTTGTCGGCTCGGTTTAATTATTTCTTTGATTTTTTCAATCAAATCCAAACTCAATTCAAACACTATCGATTTTTAATAAATAAGAACCAAATTAAATCAAATCCAAATAAAATTAATTTAGCTTAAATTTTTTAATTTGAATCAATTTTTATCCAAATCGTAAACACTCCTATACTTGCGGCTTCAACTCTCGGTGAAACCTACATGTGAAAAGGCATCAACTACAAATGAAGCACTTTTTGTCTGCAACAGGAAATATTCAAACAACACCACAGATAGTACAACATAATTAAAGCTTGTAGCTCTGAAGTAAGCCTTAAATGACCAAACTACCCCTTAGTTCAATTTTAATCTTAGGAAGAACACGTCGACAGTCTTCTGTGTGTAACTCTCTCTCTCTCTTAATAACATATATAATTTGATCTGTCTTAACTTGATGCACCTTTTAACAAAATATTTATAGAGATTTAGTTTATTAGATGAACCTTATTAGTTAGGCTTTAAAATATTAACTTTCATTATAATTATTTGGATGAAAACAATAATCTTTTTATTTGCTAAAATAAACAAGTAAAAAAATATTTATTTTTAATATAAAAACGGAGAAATTATTTTCTTAAAAAAGCTACTTGTTATGGCATGTATAAACTAAGCAGAAAATGTAAATCGAAGAAGCCACATAGATAGCGTATGAATCCCTTTTTGTCAAAATTAAAAAAAAAAAAGAACATCCAGCTGATTATTTTAATAAAATAAAGACATTGGGTGGTGTATTTTTTGTTGGATCCCGCGGACTTTGAGGATATTGCTTTCTTTTTCATTCAGCGCTCACGTGTATTTCAATGCCTCTAATTAATCAATTAAACATAGCTCCATGCACCAACTAGATCCGTTTATTTAGAGTCCCCAACTTTTTGACCCTTAATTTGGCTAATGATTTTTAATTCATCTTCTTTGAATCATAAATTATCATTTGATCTTTTGAATTATTATTTTTTTATAAATTAGAAGGCATTGAGGACAGATCGAACCTTCCAAATCAATTAAGCCATCTCAAGGACTGAGATGATATAAGTCTTAATCTAGTGAAGTGATTTCACTTGATTAATTGCGCCAAACATGAGCATATAACATTTCTTATTCACATTGAAAACTTTTTGAGTAGCAAATGCAACTAAATTCGTGCACCAAGTACAATCTCCAACCTAATATAGATGCAAATGTACTATATATTCCTAACACTTTTTACGTGTAAAATGAATAGACTTTTAAAGCAATGTACAATCTCCTATTGTTGCTTCAATATAGAATTGGTTATGAGAACGCTATTATTGCTTTATGATACTCATACTTATCTCAAATTATTTATTATATTTTTAAAATATAATTATTTTAAATTATTGGAAACAAAATCAATTGCATTTTTTCTTGTTTCATTCTTAGTAGGAATTGTTTTTGAAAGCTCCAAGCACTTCGATAAAGTATATATTTAATAAAGAAAAATTATATTTAAGGTATAAATGAGAGTAAAATAATAAAAAATTATTTCTAATTAATATTTTCTTGAAAAATATATAAAATAAGACATACAACAAACAATTTGAGATGCAGAAAAAAGTGAAATATAATCTTCCACTGTTAAAAGCTAGCTAAAAAGAATAATTCATCAAGCAAAAAACTAAAAAATGGGGCGGGGGTGGGGGTGGGGGTGGGGGTGATGGCATGAAGCCGGTCTTAGTTTGTCTTATATAATATAAAATTGTTATCTTAATTTATATGACATTCTTTTTCTTATAGTTGAAACATACATTTATAGTATTTTAGATTAATAAATGAATTAGACATAATAATTTAGAAAATATTCTTTTAACAAATAATTTATAGTCATATAAATATTCAAAATTTATTTTAAACCATAAATTTTAGAAGTTTTTTTCTTTTTTTTAAAAAAACTAATCTTGATATCAAATTAGATATTGTCACATAAATTAAGATAAAAAGTGTGTTTGGTATGGACTTTCAAATCAACTCATTTTCCTCAAATTTAAAGAAAGTGACTTTCTTAAAAAAAGCTAAGGAAAATATTTTCCAAAACTCTCATCCAATGTCAAATTGAAATATTTTTTTTTATCTCATCCCTATCACGACCTTCCTTCCAAAAATTAGAAGTTTATTTTTGAAAAATATTTTATGCCAATCCCCCCCCTCCACCCCCTCCCCGCCCCATGAATTTTTTTAAAAAATTTATTTTTGAAAAATATTTTAAATTTTGAAAATTTTAATTGTTTATGCCCATTCCATACCTCTACCCACCACCAACCCACTCTTCCACACCCCCCCCACCACCACCACACACAATAAATTTTTTTTAAAAAAATATTTTCATTTCAGTAACTATTTTTTTAAAAAAATATTTTCTACTCTCTAGCAAAAAAGAAAAGATTATTTTCTAGAAAATATTTTCATTCACCAACCAAACAATAGAAAATATTTTTCAAAAATACTTTTCATTCATCAACCAATTAAACACGTAAAAATGAGTTAGAAATCAACTTATTTTTCAAGAAAATATTTTTCATAAAAAATATTTTCCTCCCTACCGAGCAAAAACAAAGAGAATAATATAATATGGTACACGATGGACCAAACTAACAACGTATACGGTGGAGAACCTGTCAATTATAGCGTAATAAAGGCACAAGGTTTTCATTCCTAACTTAAATACTTACTGCCAACATCAAATAAATAAACCAAAATTGTTTAAGAGCTGTGATTTGGGGAAAAAAAAGGGAAATAACTGCAATATGTACAAAAGGAAGAAATACGTTTTATTGTTGTTTGACTTTGACTGTGCATGGCTAAAAAGCTGGATATATTGAGATAATAACACAAATATAAAAAAAATGAAAAATTTACAGTAGTTGAGCAGATTTTCATCACTTATATCTGGGATAGGGTCTCCTATTCAACGACATTTTCCAAAGTCTGATAGTAATTTCTTCCTTTTTCATTTCCATAACATAATTCACACGAGACATAACATCCAATTTCTTTGTTGACATTTAGCACCACATATACTTTTTTTCCTATAATATCTTGCTTCCTCTTTTCATTCATTCTCCAAAATTCAAAAAGAAAATCTTTTCTACTTGATCTTGAATTTGCATGCCATCTTTGATCAATCATTTCGCTTTGTTCTTCCTCTTTGTTACCTAGCAAATAATGTTCCCACGATAGACAAGGTCACGTATCAGAAGAAAACTATTGGATAAAGTTAGTATTATCTAGCCAGATGTTTTAATTACTTTCAATATGATTTCAATTTGGTTAAATAATTTGTGTTTCTAGCTTGCTTGCAGCATAGGAAAATATATATATGATGATGACGGGAGCAGGAAACGGGCAGCTTTCAGTTCCTCCAGGGTTTCGTTTTCATCCGACAGATGAAGAGCTTCTTTATTATTATCTCAAGAAGAAAGTATCGTATGAAGCAATAGACTTGGACGTTATTAGAGAAATAGATCTTAACAAACTTGAACCATGGGACCTCAAAGGTGAGTACTACTCCATCCAGACCTTACCACTACTTTATAGAGGTAGAGATACTGTGCCCCAAGAGGAGAGGAAAGGTATTCGTTCATGCATGCACTTCATAAGATAACTTTCTTCTTTAATGACCTAAAAAGGCAAAAGAATAAACTTCTTTTACTTCAACTTTTAAATACACTCCTTTTAGGAATCTTATTTATCTAGATTGATGCTGGCTCCTAAATATGAAGATTGGAAACCTATGTCCCTTTTAGCTGATCCTTATGTCCCTTCTCAACTCAGATAGATCAAGTCAATCAATGAAGAACTTGGTAGATTTATGAGTAGAAACTGGATTTGATGATAAAGATGAGATTTCTGTATCACCAAATTGGATTTGTGCTTCATAACCATAGAGAATCTCCACATAATAACAACAACATACATATCTACTGGAATCCCACAAGTGAGGTCTGGGAGGGTAGAATGTACGTAGACCTTACCACTACCTCACAAAGATAGAGAGATTGTTTCATGGCCTCTCCACATAATAGCAAAAATTCAAAATCCAAGGATCTAAATCAATCATTTCTTCTAAAGACTAATAAAGAACAAAACCATTTTGCCACATTAGTATTATAATTTTATAGGGAGATCATACTAAATCACAATGGATTTAGCTTTTATCAATTATAGACACTGCCTTAATGATTTTTTAACACAAGAAATAATGCAATGTAACCTACAGCAGAATGTTACTTGCCTTCTTTTGTTCATTTATTATTTGACATTATGGAAGGAACAAATATAAATATTCTGTTAAAATACGTACGGTCAACCTAAACCCCACCTGTGCCAGTTGCATGAAAAGGGAGAATAAAGCAACTCTGCAGGGTATTATTTCAATTTGCCCATTTATGTATCCACACAAGTCAACCATATGCTAATATAATAAAATATTACTTGTACACATCTGATGAAATGCAGAAATATGTAGAATTGGATCAGGTCCACAGAATGAATGGTACTTTTTCAGCCACAAGGACAAGAAGTACCCTACTGGAACTAGAACAAATCGAGCGACGACAGCTGGATTTTGGAAGGCTACAGGGAGAGATAAGGCAATATACCTTAGCAACTCCAAGAGAATTGGGATGAGGAAAACTCTTGTATTTTACACAGGACGTGCCCCTCATGGCCAAAAGACTGACTGGATCATGCATGAGTATAGACTTGATGACAACACTCCTGAAATAGAGGTACTAATTAACTTTAATTTCCCAATAATTTATGTGATGCTATTTTTTTATTAATTCGTTAAGAAAATGGATACATTTTTTTATTTTGAAATTCTTTTTCGAATGTCTCACTTTTATCGTTCGTGAAAATGATTCATAGTCATAACAAATATTTATGATGTATTTTAGATCACAAAAGATCATCTTTCTTTTTTTTATAAATTGCATGTCAAGTCAAATTGCATCACACAAATTGAGACCGAAAGAGTATTAATCAATTGTTGAAACCCTTGCAGGAAGAGGGTTGGGTTGTTTGTAGGGTGTTCAAGAAAAAGAATTACACAAGAGGTTTCCACCACGATATTGGAGATCAAGATCATGAGGAACCATTACATTTTACAGATCATATGAAAGCATCAACTCCAAAACAAAACATTCCACCACCTCAATCCGCAACTGCCTGCTACGACAACTACACATCATCCTTTGATGGTTCAATGCATCTTCCTCAACTATTAAGCCCCGACTTGTCACTTCCATGTCCACTAGGCCCTCCTTTGAGTACTCACATCGAATGTTCTCACAATCACATCAACTTATTGAGGCTAACATCAACTACTACTAGTAGCAGCGGTTTTAATGGTGATTGGTCCTTCTTGGATAAGCTTCTTGCTTCTTCAAACCAAGGCGCTGCCATGCAGTCTCATGCCGATTTGGTTAATCCAACAGTCACACAAAAATATCCAATACTCCATCACAATGCCTTTGATCATGATCTTTTAAAATTCTCAAAGTAGTAATACGTAATGTCCAGACCCCACTTATGGAATTTCAATTCACTGGGTATGTTGTTGTAGTAATACGTACTGCCCAGCGTTCTATCCCTATTTTGATTTTTTTCCAAGTTCTTTCAATGTTAATTAGAAAACTTAATCTCACGTACTTTTGTGTTTAAAAAGTACTTCATTCATCATCTTATCTTATATAACTGTGTTTGACTCTTTTATATTATAATACTAACAAAACTAGTATTAGTAATAATAATGAAAGATATACGAAGTAATAATTTAGGTAAAATTTTGTCTTATCAGAGAGAAATGAGATAACTCAGAAATATACAGTTGTTTAAATTTACATGGTAAAAATATAGCCTAAAATTTACATTACAAATTTTTACCCAAACCACACATGCGTATATAACATTATACATCCGGTATACAATAATATAATTTTTTAATATTTTTTTTTATAAAAATGTTTAAAAACTTAATATACATTATTAAACACCCAGTATGCAATATTATATAAAATTATAAGAGATATTTATACATGTGTATACATAATAATATATATTAATATATGAAAAATGGACTTCGTCTTAGCTTCTTCCTTTTATCTAAGCATCAGATTCGTTCAAAAACACATAATAAACTACACGATATTACCCAAAATATTTAGGCTCCTGAATATGTAAACAAGATCATTTGCAACAATACCCACTCAAAGTGGAGTTTATTTGCGTATTTTCTAATTTGGAAGTTTCAAGCTTCAACAATATCAATAGTACTTCATAGTAACTCCAACAACGAAGATAAAACAATAATTTAAGATAAAAATTTCTCCAAAGTAAGGGCCATTACGAATAACTCAACTATATATACACATGGGATCATTAACTTCACCTGAATGAACAAAGCTAACAAATCAGTTAATAATTATCATCATTACCACCATTGCAATAGCTACCTTTATCGAAGAAAAACCTCATTCAATTAACAAATTAGTTAATAAAATCACATTAGAGAATTTCAAAAAATGGATATAGAATGAAATATGGAGGGAGAGAGAGAGTGCATGTGTTGGGTGTGTAGGGCAGATAGAGGAAGAGAGATAACAATAGATTAGTTTTGGCCCATTTTGACAATGTACTTGGATCAATTGTACATGATCGTAGAAGTGGTTCATAGAACCCCAACAACACTTAAGAAAATTTTTGATGTCAAGGGCAGTTCTACGAGTGAGGTTATGGGTCCTAAATATATCTACGACTTGCCATATGATTTCGTGGATTGACGGTTAGGATTGCATAGTTGAAGACTTTTTCTACTGACAAGTTGGACAATTCGTAGATAATTTTACAGATCATACAGTGCGTTCGAGGTTTGAGATTCTGAGACCAAGAATTTGGGAAGTTTTTTACAGAAAGAAATCTACGGTCCATAGATGAAATCACATACCATAGATGGTCATTGTGGTTCATGTTTAGCAGTTATTTTTCAGGGTTATTTTAGTCTTTGTCCATTTTTAAAACTCCTATAGTACGTAACTTTGGTTTTTGAAGTGGGATTTAGAGGTTCCTATCAACCCAATCTGATATTCTCTCGACTCCCACCTCAAATTTGAAATTCTCTCTAGAAGCTTCCTCCAAAGCAAGATCAAGGTCAAGCTAGGATTCTTCAATTCAAGTCATCAATCTCAGATTTTCTTCATGTATTGCACTCTAGATATGTGGGTATTCATTCATGGACTCGTTTCATCCATCAAGCCGAAAGAATTTTTATCTTCTCTCTGAATTTTTAATATAAAAGTTGAGAGTTTTATATACCTTTGAAATTCATAGATTATGCGCTTTATTTCGCAATTTTAAATTGAAGTATGCATATGTTGATATTAATTTCATGATTTCAATGTTTTTCAATCCGGTTCTTTCAATGTCATCTTGGGTTCATGAAATTCTTTGTGATTTTTTTTCCGATTATGATTTTTTTCAGTTATAATTTCAGTTGATATTGTTCTATATGATAATATATAATTTCAAGTTGATTACTGATGAACCCTGCAAATTGTTCTATTTTTCACTATGAGTTACAATCATGAATTTAATAATAAGGACTCATGTAAGGTTTATGAAAATAATGAATAATAATTAATGAAGACTCTCAAGAAAAATAAATGATGATATGAATTTATTCACGAATGCAAGATGTGATAGCTACAATCCTCACATTGATTGAATCAAAGTTTTAAAGTTTTACTTATCTACACACAAATTTGAGATGTTGAAATGAAATTATCACATTGATCAAATAAAAAATTTAATGAGCCATTTTAGAATAATGAATTGATGATTTTGGATTGATAGTTAGATATTATCATTACTCATTATTGACTTATTGATTTATGATTACTATTTTGATTGGAATTTGACTTGACACTGAGAGAACTTTGAGGTGAGGCTCGATCTAAAAACTCAAAAAGCGACCCAAGAGAGTCCTAATAAAAACCTCTACTCTCAAACTAAGTCCTTATGAGTGCCTATTTATGAGTAGCTAGTAGATCCACATATAGCATATGATAATTATGATGTTCTCAAGGAGCCTACCTTGGCAAGAAATCTCCTCTTTCTTCGATGTAGGGTTAACATCATGATTCATCTTTTAGCTCACAAAGTCTCATTATCGATTATGGTTCATATCCCACATAATTAGTGTGTATTCAATTCATTTTTGATCTTTTAGAGCTTTTATCATGATTAATGAGTTCTATTGACATTATTCATGCTATAAAGAAATTTCGTATTCATGTTCATTTGACTTGGTCAATTGCATAATATGTCATTTTACTCATTGCATCAGTCACATACTTAGTATTTTTCATGTGCTAATGCAAAATTTTTTTGTCAACATTATGTCATAATTTAGGATTTGGCATTTGTTGCTCCCCAGCACACATAAGCGTATGTGGTCTAAAAAGTAATATAGTGGTCCTGATTAAGGAGCCAAGTTGTCGAACCCAAGAGATTTCTCACGTTTGAAGTGCTTTTAGTAATAATATGTGGAGATTTATGTAAAGAAATTAAATGACTAAATTACTTCTAAACTAAATTGATTTTTGTTATTAAGATATCAATTAAATGAGCAATTCTAGGGTCGTAACCTTAACGACTCCGTTTAGTCTCAACATTTGCACCTATATTTGGGATCCTGACTACTGATTCACGGGGTTTAAATTACCTGAATAGGGTTCCTCTGCGGCCTATCGTTATTGACTGCCTAACTACATCATTGAGCGAGAATAGATAAACTAGTATAAGTGCTTTAGAGTTATCTTCCCGTATTATGAACCGAGCTAGGTGTAAGGCTAGTTGTCACAGGTATCCCTTAAATAAATCAATCTAGTTTCCTAGTCAAACAAGCTCCCTATATTACTGCGTTCTATCCACTCCAACATCTCTCAAATTCAGAGTGAACAACTAATTTATCACCTAGTTGGCCAAACTATGCAGTATAGATTAAAATAATATAGTAATAATCAAAAGAACCCATTCATAGATGTCAAAAGTCAAGAATTAAACATCGTCTATGGCTACAACCCCAGAATATAGAGACTTAGACATTCATAGTCACTACATATATTATGAATGACCTAGAAAATATTAACAACCAAGAAATAAAGATCAAACTAACCAAAGTAGCCTTAGAAAAAGCTTTTCAATCATCTTTCCTATTGTTCTGGCGTAAAAACCAATTATATGAAAACCTAAAGTTTTTATAGAATATAATTAAAAATTTCATAACTTGAATTTTCACTTTGCATCCTCAAGTCCATGACACAAACCTCTTGTTTCACTGGGTTTTCGCTTATTTTGCTGACTAGATAATTTTTCTCATCTTTTGCACAAGTCCACGACGCGGACTATATCAATTTTTCTGCTTCGTGCCTTTTTTTCTTCATTTTTCAGCTTCCACGGCTTCATCCCAAGTCTGTGACGCAAACTTTAGTCTTTTTGCTGCTTCAACTGATTTTTATCTTCTAAATCCTAGGTGGTGTTCTTCCTTCAAATCCCGATGTGACTCAGAACTTTCACAATTTGATCAAAACCTATGAAAACACAGCCAAACGATGCCCTTCTCCTTGTATTAGCAAAATAAGAGAAAACAAACTAAAAACGCCTAGACTCTATGAATTAACCCTCTAACTAGGTTCAATTTATGGGTATTTTTAGCTAATGAGGAGTATAAATACGTTTAAGATCACCACCCTACACTTAGAGCTTTGTCCATCCTCGGGTAAATTAAGACACCTGCATGGAACTCCCTATGACATTATGCACAACGAACATCATATTACCGAACTCTTTGAACTATAGCGAACAATTCTCAAGACCCCTAGCAGCATCCACTCGCGCCTAACACTCATATATAAATGCGGACTCATGTAGAATATTTAACGACTCATGTAGTTACCAACCTTTGATGATTATGTGCCTTCACCCAGAAGAATTATCCATGCACACCACTAAGAACCTCTATAGAAGATTAAAAATGGGTACACAAACAACTCTCTATCTCCGAATAGATGTCTCATGTTGCTTCTAAGTCTCATAGGCTTACCCGTAATGTATGACTTAGACCTAGCTGGGATCTTCCTTAAAGGATAATATAGGTCTTTTATTTGGTTGTAATATAGGCTGCGGACTGATAGGGTACTTTTATGGATATGGCTGACAAGGTTTAACTCCCAAAAGCTTCTAACTTACACTATACTTCTTTTATTTCATCACTTTCAATCCTCCCCAACTCAACATCCTTTATTACATCTTTACTATATAAGACTTTAAATACTCCATACTATTTACAAAACATTCATTCCTATAAATAAAATAGAAATAATGGAAAAAATTATTTTTTTTCAACTCTACTACTGCTCAACTTTCGGGTGTCCCTTCAAGTTCCCTCTTCTCTGAATCATTGTGCTAAAGCGCTAAGGAATTAGGATCAAACATAGGAAATTGACCAAAGTAAAGGGATCAACTTGAAATGTGGCTAATCAAAGAATAGATTAAGGCTCAAAAGGACTAACTAAGGATAATTTCATTAGGTGGATATAATAGTGTCACAATGTTATGCTACCAAAGAAATGCCTAGATCCTTTCCTCTAATTTCAATTCCTACCAAGTCCAATCTACACACCATGCAAGTTCTAGAAGCTATTGCAATAGAGACTCATAATTTTGTTCACTCACTCTTGGCACACTTTCATTATATGGCTTGCACCAGAATTACCACCATGGTATTCACATAAATTCACAATTGAGCATATACACATTTGTGACTTATAAGAGTCAAGCATCTGCTTACCAAGGATTCATGTGATTATTAACTAGGTTTGCATACTCGACACATAATGCTTTTTATACAACTACCACATTCTAAATGAAACTCAATTTGATGAATACCCTTAGGACAATCGTCATCCATCCATCATAGGGCCCCGTCACTCGACTATGACTCCTACTACTATTCACACCATAACCACAAGACTCAAAATATAAGTACTACCACGTAATGCATCATAAGAACATTCTCATTCAAGCATTCATACATCTCACAATCAATAATTACAGACCAAAATAAAAGAAACGTTGTCCAATATAAAACATAACATAACATAACAACATAGCTAGGAAATAAAAAAAGTCTTAATACATGCCAAACTAATATAAATGAAACATATTGTCACGCCCCAAATCCCATTAAGGCAAACTGGCACCCATTGCCGATAAGGCTCGGGAGAACCAACTATATCTGTGCCCTTTCTATATGCAATATAATGAATTCCACCTTCAGTATGCCTTTAAAAAGTAAATAGCACTGACAAGCCAAAAGGAAAAGCATATGACTAGGCCGTTGAGGCCACACTGTCTGAAGTACAAAATATGCCCATACTTTAATTCACATAGTCTACAAAGCCTCTAAATAAAGACAAGTGTTTGATAAGGGTCGGGACAGGCCTCGCCTCACCTAACTGTACAATACCAAAACATAAACTCTAGACATGCAAAGCCCCGAAGC
>DF365171.1:103-27022 GCA_000787875.1 Solanum virginianum
TTGACATTGTTGGTTCCTGTCATGGTTTGTTTTGCTCACTGAAGATTATTGCCAATATGGACATACTATCATTCTATGGAACCCTCTGCCAAATCATCTTGCACCGCCGTTATCACCCAATGGGACATGTCGCCTGTACCATACTTGACAGGAAGACTTTCGATACAAGGCACCCTTATAGATCTTTTGGTCTTGTCACACACTGAGAATTCGACACGCGTCGGTCCATCACTCCGGTCCTCCAAACCTAGGCTCTGATACCACTTGTAGGGACCACACGTACGTTGATCCCAACCAAATCATCTTGCACCGCCATTATCACCCAACGAGATTTGATGACACACCGCCTGTACCATACTTAATAGGAAGACTTTCGATACAAGGCACCCTTGCAGATCTTTTGGTCTTGTCATACACTGAGAATTCGGCACGCATCGGTCTATCACTCCGATCCTCTAAACCTAGGCTATGATACACTTATAGGGACCACGTGTACCCTGACCCCAACTCCACATTAGTATGATATTGTCCGTTTTGGGCCAAGCCCTCACGGATCTTGCACCGCCATTATCACTCAATGGGATTTGATCTGCCAAATCATCTTGCACCGCTGTTATCACCCAACGGGACATGCCGTCTGTACCACACTTAACAGGAAGACTTTCGATACAAGGCATCCTTGTAGATCTTTTGGTCTTGTCACATACTGAGAATTTGGCACGCATCACTCCGGTCCTCCAAACCTAGGCTCTGATACCACTTGTAGCGACCACACATACCCTGACCCCAATCAAATCATCTTGCACAGCCGTTATCACCCAACGGGATCTAATGACATGCCGCCTATACCATACTTGATAGAAAGACTTTCGATACAAGGCACCCTTAAAGATTTTTTGGTCTTGTCACACACTGAGAATTCGGCACGCATCGTTCCATCACTCCGGTCCTCCAAACCTAGGCTCTGATACCACTTGTAGGGACCATGCGTACCTTGACCCCAACCCTACATTAGTATGATATTGTCCGCTTTGGGCCAAGCCCTCACGAATCTTGCACTGCTGTTATCACTCAACGGGATATGGTCTGCTAAATCATCTTGCACCACCGTTATCACCTAACGGGACACGCTGCCTGTACCATACTTGACAAAAAGACTTTCAATACAAGGCACCCTTCTAGATCTTTTGGTCTTGTCACACACTAAGAATTTGGCACGCATCGGTCCATCACTCCGGTCCTCCAAACCTAGGCTCTGATACCACTTATAGGGACCACACTACCCTGACCCCAACCAAATCATCTTGCATCATGATTATCACCTAACAGGATCTGATGACACGCCACATGTACCACACTTAACAGGAAGACTTTTGATACAAGGCACCCTTGTAGATTTTTTGGTTTTGTCACACACTGAGAATTTGGCACACGTCAGTCCATCACTCCAGTCCTCCAAACCTAGGCTGTGATACCACTTGTAGGGACCATGCGTACCCTAACCCCAACCCCACATTAGTATGATATTGTCCGCTTTGGGCCAAACACTCACATATTTATTTTTGGAAAACTCTCAAAAGGCCTCACACTAATGAAGTTGGGTGAACACTTATATATTGCTATATTTTTTCTTCATTTTTCAATGTGGGATGAGGTTTGCACATACTCAACAGATTGAGTTCTCTACGGCAAGTTTGAGAGAGCTTTCAAAAATTACTTTAACTGGAAGTGTGAAAAAGATGGAAGTTAGTTTTGAAGAACTACAAAAGACCTTAGATTTTTCTATGACGCTTCTGGAATGATCTATTATAATATCTTAGATATTTATCTAGATTCTTCTTAAAATAACTCTTTATTTGTACAAATCTTCTATATCGTCGGCAAAATCGCTAGGGCTTTTTCATAGAAACAAGAAGAGAAAATGTCTGACTATTTGCAGGATTGGTTACTGCCTGAAATCCTTCGCAAAGTTCTGACTGAAACCTTTTACGATTCAGGTCTGTATATAAGGAATGGTGTTCTGTCATTTTATCTCCTCTTACCGATCGATCACTACCAATGACCTTCGCTTCCTCTCTAGAAGTACTCCCTCTACTTTGACCCTTGTTCAAAAATAAAAAATCTCACCCTTTTTAAAGAATTCAAGAGAAGCTTTAGAAATGACTTTGACATTGTTGGTTCCTGTGATGGTTTGTTTTGCCTCACTGAAGATTATTGCCAATATGGACATACTATCATTCTATGGAACCCTGCCATTCGGAAAAGTATTTCCCTTCCTGATCCATCACCATACTCTACTTCATATCGTCCATTTTTCATTGGATTTGGGTTCGATCACAAAACTCATGACTTTAAAGTTGTGAATCTAGAAAGAGCTATTGATGCTAATTATACATTCCCTCTGAGAGTTGAGGTCTATAAATTAAGTACAAGACTATGGGAAATAATTGACTCAAACTGCAGCTTTAATCATAAACTGCATTTTGAGGATCGTAGTATTTACTTAAATGGAGAAATTCATTGGGTTGCCTGTGGTGAGAATAAAGGTGGGAAACTCACCAATAGCTTATTGGTCTTCGACCTAAGTGATGAGACATTTAGCCAAATAGGTTTTCCGCGAGTGCTAGCAGCTCATGATTTTGAATTGGATTTGTCTGTTACTTTATGTGGAGAAAAAAATTCAGTGATTTTCTTTGAATAGGATTATGATTATGATCGTCTATCTTGTTTTAGTTGTGTAGTCTGGGTGATAAACGAGTATGGTAAAACAGAGTCATGGACACATAAATTCGTTGTCAATTTGGATAGCGGGATTGATGATACAAGAAATGGGGAATTGCTGGTAGTTCAAGATCTTGGAGATCTCATATCATACGATCTAGAGAAGAAGGAAGTGAAGGATCTAGATATCTATGGTCATTCATTCTTTATGAGCAAATATATTGAGAGTTTGGCGTTGCTTGATCGAATACATCTGAATCTAAGAGGCAACTAAAATTTAGTGTTGTTTCTATGAAAGCTTATTATGTAGTAGTTTGTGACAATTTAATAAACTTTTTGTAACGTCGTAGAATGATGAGTAATCAGTTTCAGTATATACTTCATTTTCATTTTTGGCGCTTGCTAGTATTACTCATCTTAAAGAATATTGTTAATCCATTTGCTCTTCTTTTTCTTAGACTCACATTAAGAAGTTATCTTCTTAATTTAAAACTCAAATCTCTTCTAATATAGGTAAGTTGTGGATTTACCTTTTCATGTCTCTCTTCTTTTTTATGGTTTTGCGTTGCCTATATATTTACTTTTCAAATAAATTGAATGTTATTTCCGTCCAAAACAACCCAACGAATACCCTTATTACAAATCTTCCAACCTGTAATGATGTTTTTCCATGTAAAGGAGTTTCTCTTTGTGGGAACGTTTTTATTACAACACTTGTTGAGTAAGCAGTTTGCCCATAAGGTGTTTTGACCCAAGAACAATCTCCAGGGTAGATTGCCTAACATAGCTTTGTTTTTGTGCTCTACTTTAAGGATGTTAAGGCCTCCCGCCGCTTTAGGCTTAGTCACCACGTCCCAGTTAAGCTAGTGAATAGTTCTTTTATGGGTAGTACTACTCGAAACGAGTAACTTTTCTAAAAAAAAATGTTGTTATAGAATGAATAAAGACTTCATTCCTAGTAATGTACATAGCCTTGTTTAGGTAGTAGATTTTGTAGGAATCATCTTTTATTTCTTTTCTAAATTAGCACACAATCTATTGTATTTATACATTGCTTTTCTATTAGAATTGATTACAAGGTATCAGAGCATATAGGCTCGATTCAAGAATCTAAAAGGTTGCATTGAATGTTTCAGTAACATGGACCAAATTTATATGCAGGTATAGTGCTTTCTTTCGAAATTCAATGCATTGATTTCCTTAATTAATTTCAAAAGATAAATAAGCAAGTCAAAAAGTTACAATTAATGTACAATAATAGACCAGATTCATATGCTATGGTAAAAAGTATATTTGAACAGTCATCTTCTATAACTATTTAGGAGCTAACTTGATAATGAAATGAAGCCATGAGGATCTGTAAGAGTTAGCTTGCACAATAATGTGATGGGTTACACGAAATTTTAGGGAAAAATGCAAGCCACCCTGATTAGAAAATGAATCTGTTCATTTCAGTTTGTGTCGTTATTACAATGCAAAATGTTATTGGAAAGTGATATGGAATGAAGTTGAAAGGATCATCCTTGCGCTGCCTATTTCATCGAGGGAGTCAAGTAAGTCTGAGGAGTCCATTCGAACCATTTTTGATTTAAAAAAATTGCACTATTTATACATAGCTAAAATATTTTTTGATGACAAGAGAGAGTTGCTCGGATGATAAGCACTCCTCACTTTTTTTAAAATAAGATTTTTGGTCCATAGGACCAAAGGCCCAAAACAAAATTCGTGTCTGATCCAGAAGTGACTCGATCCATAAAAATAACAAAGCAACAAAAAGATAAATATCAAACACTCTGTAAGATTGATCATTTTCTCCCTTGTCCCGTCTGCTGCCTCAGTACGCTACATCCTCGTTGTCGCCAAAATCACAAGTTGAAGGTGTTTTTGCTCTCCATTGTTGGGCCAGTTATGTTTTCTTCATAGTACCAATGTGAGTATATCTCCTTGTTTTTTCGCCTCATCTATAGTCTATGAGGTGACTCTGATTTTTTTAATCAATTTGGACCATGAGTCCGATTTATTCAAATAAGTGTAAATCAACCATTACATAGTTGTTGGCCCATTTGGCCCATTATTCCAAATAGTAGCTAAGCCTTTTATGGACATAGCAATAAACAAACGCTTCCCTATAAAATAGGGTTTCCTCAAGCTTTTCAGGTACTCTTTCCCTCCTTTGCTTGTCCGCCGTTTCCTGTGCCTCCTCGAAAGCCAGCTCCAGTTTCCTTCATCTTTGAATGACTAACTTTCTTCACATCGATCATGCTTTGGTATTGCTCATCAGCTGTCAAAGGTATATAAGCTCTCAACTTTCTTCCTTCTCTGTTTAAATCTTGAGAGTTCTGATCCTCTTTTTTCATATATTTCAGATAACTCACTCTGGTATATATGATGGTATCTGAAGAGTTCAACCTGGGGATCGTCATTGTTAATCCTGGTATGTACTAGTTGACATTTGATTCTAAGCCTTCTACATCTGTCATGATCAATCTCCATTTTGCTGTTGAAGAAGAAATGGAGAAAACCAAGTTGCTCATTCGTCTTTCTTCTAGATCTCTTTGATGGCTCTTGCTGCTCAACTCAGATTTGGTTCTATAACTCTTCCTTTTTGTTAGATTTAGAAGGTTCTTTGATTTTATTTTTATGTTTCCACTAGCAGTTGGTATCTGAACTAAGGTTCTGTCTCAATATGCTCTGTAGTAGCAACACAGTCTGAACTACAGAGCTAAGGTTCGGTCTCAGACTTTGGGTCATTACAAGATCCACCATTGATAAGACTTTTGTCCACGAAAGTATGAACACAGGCATAGTCACAAGTTCTAGTCTGCACCACGGGTATATCGGCCATAACCACATTATGTATCCTACAATTAACCACAAATGACCCACAAGCTAACCAAATAAACGACGGACTATGACTAACATGCTGACATTTGCACATAGGGCCACAACCCCTTTCCCTTGCTGTCCAATCCACCCGACATCACCACCAAATCATAGAAATTTGACCAGCACACAAGCTTATAGACAAATCCAAAGGAAAAACATGAACTAGCGATTGTGACAAACATATTTCACTAATTTTTTCATCATTTGGATAAAAAACCATCAAACTATTTGAAAAACCACTACCACCTTTATTTTAATATAGGAAACACAATGAATAGCCCCATTTAGGGCATTAACCAGAATGGTGAAATACTTCTGAAGAGTGGGGTTTCATATGCTATTGGATTCGGGAGAAATGGAGAATTTCTGGTACAGAAATGTGTTGGGGATCTTCTGTCATATGATACTGAGAGTAAAAAATTCAAGGATTCTAGTATCCATGGTGGGAAAGATTCGTTCTTATTGAGTGAATATGCCAAGAGTCTTAGTGTTGCTTGATGGAAGTAGTGGGACTATAACTGATCCTTTTATTGCTTCTTATTTTGAAGAGGCGACTGATGTGTACCCTCAAATACAATACGAACGCAATGTGCTGGAGCTATTGATATACATACTGGTATTGGAATACCCATTTTGCAAAATTAACTGAACATCATTTGATCATTAGATTGAAGATTTAGGGTTTACCACCACTATACCGTATACCATAATAGTTCAAACTGACTAGTCCAACTTCAAAAACTATATCAAGCTAGAACAGGAATAAGCATCACATCAACTAGATTGGACTCTTTGACAGCTAGGTATGATTTTTACCGAGCTTAACTTCCTCCTCATGAAGAAGGTGCAAACGAGCTTATCATCTGTATCGTTTGCTTCTTTTAGCTATTTATGATGCGCACTTGCTAAATAAGGCAAGACAACTAAGAAAGTCAAGGCTGCATATAAATTACAGCAACAGAGATATTATAGTAACAATTATGACAAACTAAAAGGAAAAAAGCTGTTCAGAAGTATATCTCCAAAACTATTTTCAACCAACCTCCAAACAAAAGGGATATTTTGTCATTTTTAGATATTTTCATAAGAGGGAATTCGGCCCACTAGTTCAATCAAGCAAACTCTAAACTCTCCAACATATTTGCTCAAGAAGAATGAATAACCCTAAAATGTATATTGAGAACCTTCGGTTCCCTGCTCTCTAGATCATATGATAAAATAATTTTCATGGCATGGAACTACCAGAAATTCCCCATTTCTTGAGAACCCAATAGCATTGCTAATTCCACCATTACAATTCACAACAAATTTCTCTATCCACGACTCTATTTTACCATACTGGTTCATAACACTGAGTCGTGGATGTAAAAAATAGTTGTGAATTTAAATGGTGATATTAGTGATGCTATTGGGTTTACATGAAATGAGGAATTTCTGGTTTTGTAGTATCCTGGGGATCTTTTATCTTTTGCTCCAGAGAGTAAGGAACGGAAGGATTTTGATACCTGTGGTCAGGGTGATTCATTCTTCTTGAGTAAATACGTTAAGCAATACTATATAAGCATAATGAAATGATTCTCGAACACACAAATATTTAAGAATGATTTTAGACCACAGGTTTTCAAAGTCTTCCTTCTTTTCTTAAACACCGTGCCAAGTCAAAGGATGCCTCAACACTTTAAGTCATGGTTTATCTGATCGAACCCAAATCCAAGACAAAACATGTAAGGCCCATACGACCCGAAATGAACACGAGGCTTAAGGAGGGTGATACTTTTACGAATAATAGGGTTCCATAGAATATAGTATATGTCCCAAAAAGATCATCATGGGAAAAAACAAACAATTACAGAAACCCACATCTCTAAAGTGGTTACCGAGCATAGTCTTGAAGGGAAATTTCCAATTCTTTAATGAGAAGGGGGTTTTCGAATTTTGAAGGGTCAAGGAAGACAAAGTACTTCTCTTGATTGTTGGATCTGGTGGAGAGGTGGTGAAGGAGGAGAATGGGAGAACAAAAGTGAGGTAAGTGAGTGGAGATGAAACAAGGAGAGATATGAGAAAACTCCATTGCTTTGATACACACCTGAAACACAACAAGGTTTTGATGGGTAGCCTGCAAAGGATATGAGACTATCTGCCTCCCAACTTGCACGCTGCCCTTCAAAACCCTATTGCGATTCAGGTTGTCTCAAAGCAATGTTGTTCTCTAATATCTTCTCTTTATTTTTTCTTTACTCAATTATCTCACTCTATTCTCCCCTTCTCTTCTTCCACGTCTCCACCAGACCCAAGAAACAAGAAAAGTACAATGTCTACCTTGCCCTTTCAAAATCTGAAAACCTCACTCTTGTAAAGAATTGAAATTTCCCTACAAAACTAGCTCCGACAACCACTTTAGAGTTGTGGGGATTTGTAATGGTCTGGTTTGCCTCTTCGATGTACTCTTCAGTACACAAATACTATCATTCTCTGGAATCTTGGTATTTGCAGAAGTTTCACCCTTTCTGTGCCCTGTGTTCACTTTGGTCCATATGGGCCTTACATCTTTTGCCTTGGATTGGGTTTGATCAGGAAACCCATGATTTTAAGGTGGTGAGAACAACATATTCGTAGGACGATCATGGTGCTTATACAGTACCGCCTCGTTAAGTTGAGATCTATAGTTTAAGTACTGGTTTATGGAAAATAGTTATCTCAAAGGACATTCATTAAAAACTATTGAGTCATTGTTTATCTAAATGCGGCTATTTATTGGGTTTCGCATATTAAGAATGAATGCGGTGGTGATTTTTCAAATAGCCCATTGGTTTGTTATCTGAATGATGAGAAATTTAGTGAAATGGGTTTGCTGCAAAGGCTAGCTCATGTTTCTCCTTTAGATTTGTCTGTAAGCTTGTACGACATTGGATTTCTGTCATTTGGTATGCCAAGGGTCGCTATAAAGGTGAATATTGTGATCGCTATGTTGTTTAGGGCATTAACCAGAATTGTGAAATGGAGTCATAAAAGGCGCAAACCCAATGCACTAAAGCTCCTGCTATGCGCAGGGTCCAGAAAAATTCTTTTCCTTGAGACCTTGTTCTCTCAGTAACTTCTCCAATTTCTTTGGCTTGAACCAAATCCAATTCACAACTCTCCATAGACACACCAATAGAGGAACGACTATTACTATGATTTGAATATAATCCATTTTTTGCTTTCTCTTTCAAGGCATTCCATATTTTATTAGTGCAAGGTCATAATTAATGAGGCGCAAAGTTAAAAATGGGGTTAAGAGTATGAGCATGCTAACAAGTGAGCCAAGGTCATGGATCCGATTCCCAAGAACAACATGTTATCGCAAGACTCGTGAGTGGGCTGGGATGGCCCAGGTCGAAGTCATGATTGAACATGGTGCTTCTATGATGGACTTAGTTAAAGAAATAAAGCTGCGTCTTTGCTATCAATTATAGCTTTATATTTTTCACAACAATTTAGCCACCTGGAAGTTGAATTTGACTCAATAATAGTACTCTCTTTGTCTCATTTTATGTGGCACTCTTTCCTTTTTAGTCCGTGATAAAAAGAATGTCACCCTACTCTAATTGAAAACAATTTACCTTTAAAATTTACTTTTTACCCTTAATGAAATGATTCTCGAACACACAAATATTTAAGAATGATTTTAGACCACAGGTTTTCAAAGTCTTCCTTCTTTTCTTAAACACCGTGCCAAGTCAAAGGATGCCACATAAAATGGGACGAAGGGAGTAATTGAGATGATACAAAGCGACTTTTAAGCCAAGATGACCCGGAGACATATCAAGGTCCAACACTGCTGTAGGGAGGCAAATGAGGCAATGGGCTTTCCAATTACAACAATCTACAATACACAAATGCAAATTTGGGAGTTCCATTTGACAGTTCTACAAGCCTTTATAAACATATTTAAACTGATGCTTAACATATAACAAGACACTGCGTACTAGTACAAACTATAGTTTGCGCAAAATAAGTGGAGCACCGTATTGGGGTTGTGTAGTTATAATGGATTGAAGAGCATGTGCATAAGATGGAGATAGTTCAAATGAGAAACGTTGTAGGATCATGGCCAAAGATATCTTTGCTTCTAACATGGCAAAATTTTTGAAGAAATCTGTGTCACCAGTAGTGACTGGTGACCTAAGAAGAAGAAGAAGAAGACTTGGAGAGGAAGAAGAGAAATGTGAAGTACTGAAGATGGAAAGTGGAAAGTGTATTATCTGTATAGCCACAGTATGGGAAAGTATTTATACAAGTATATAAGGAACACATTATTAACATGTACCTTTACACACATAACTACTACTCACTAACTAACCAATTAACTGCTAACCAACTCTTAACCACATTTAACCTCCTAATCTATTTAATAACTTCAACAACCCCCCTCAAGCTGGATGTATTGAATACATTCAATAATCCAAGCTTGTGTGTGAGGAATTCATGTTGAGGTTTCCCAAGAGCCTTGGTGAGCAAATCAGCCTCTTGATCCTTGCTATGAACATGAACTGTTTTCACAAGGCCATTCTAAATCTGCTCGCGAATAAAGTGGCAATCGATTTTAATATGTTTGGTCCTTCATGGAATATAGGATTGGCAGCAATCTGAAGAGCAGATTTGCTATCACAATAGAGCACTGCTGGCTCCATCAGGTGTACCCCTAGCTCCTTGTACAGGTTGTCGACCCACACTACTTCAGCAGTGAGAGCAGCTAGGCTCCTATACTCAGCTTCTGCAGAACTTCTGGACACTATTGGCTGCTTCTTGGATTTCCAAGAGATTAATGAATTTCCATACTTGAGAACAAAACTTGTGACTGATTATCTGGTGCTTGGGCAGGCAGCCCAGTCTGCATCACAATATCCATGTAGTTGTTGTCCTTGAGTGGAGCTCATAAGTAAGCCCTTACCAGCCTCAAGCTTGATATATCTGACCACCCTTAGAGCAGCCTGCCAGTGTATTAGTTTAGGTCTTTGCATAAGTTGACTGAGTAGTTGAACAGCAAAACTGATGTCTGGTCTTGTGTTAGTGAGATATAGCAGCTTTCCTACTAGCCTTTGATACCTTGGAACATCATCATATGGTGTATCAGCTTCAAATTCCATGCTGGTGAGCCTTTGACTGCAGTCAAGTGGTGTCATGCTAGGCTTGGCATTTCCCAGACCTGCATCAGCAATCAGCTCCAAAGCATACTTCCTTTGATTCATCACAATGCCTTCTTTGGACCTCAAAAATTCAATGCCCAGAAAATATTTTAATTCTCCCAGATCCTTGATCTTAAAGTGGTTGTGTAGGGTGTGTTTTGCTTCTTCTATCAAGGCTGTATCATTTCCTGTAATCAATAAGTCATCAACATATACAAGGATTATCACTAGTCCTTTATCCTTCTTCTTGGTAAACAGAAAATAGTCCAAGTGGCTTTGCTTGTATCCTGAATTCAGTAGAGCCTCTGTAAGCTTAGCATTCCACTGTCTGAAGGCTTGCTTCAAGCCATATAAGGACTTTATCATCTTGCAAACAAGATGTTGACCCTTCTCATTGCTGTAAAAGCCTTTTGGCAGCTCCATGTACACCTCTTCAAATAGATCTCCCTGTAAAAATGCATTATAAACATCCATTTGAAAGAGACTCCAATGTTGAGTTGTAGCCAATGTTATGATAGATCTGATAGTAGTCATCTTTACCACATGTGAGAAGGTCTCTTGATAGTCTATCCCTTCAGTTTGGCTGTACCCTTTTGTCACTAATCTGGCTTTGAATCTATCTATTTGACCATCAGTCTTATATTTTATCTTGTATACCCATTTGCAACCTACCAGGTTCTTTCCTGCAGGTAATTCTGTGATCTTCCAGGTCCCATTTTCTTCTAATGCCTCCACCTCTTGCTGCATAGCTTGTACCCATCTTGTGTCTTTGATAGCTTCTTCAAAAGACCTTGGCTTAATCTCAGTAGAGAATCTAGATAGATAGGCCTTGTATTTGGAGGATATATGGTCATAGGACACATAGTTACTTTGAGAGTGGCAGGTAGAAGTGGAGGTCACATAGTCTTTCATCCAAATAGGAGGATGAGAAGTTCTATTTGACCTCCTAGCTGGTTCTTCCTCACCTCTCAGAGATGATAATTCAATGCTAGTGTCTGTATCAAGATCTGTGTCTTGTGCATCATTGTTCATGACAGGCATAGAAGGAAGTGAGTCTCCATCTTCAGGCATGGAAGTAGCCAAGTCTCTGTCCTCATCACTTACATAAAGATCATCTGGTAACACAACAGATTCTGCAGGGAATAATGAATGAGATTGAGGTTGGCTGATTACCTGTTTGAAGGGAAAAAGATGTTCTTTGAATATCACATCTCTGCTGATAGTGATCCTTTTCTGAGATAAGTTGTAAAGTAAGTAACCCTTCTGAGTGGAAGAGTAGCCCATCAAGACACAAGGATCAGCCCTAGGTGAGAATTTGCTTTCCTTAGGCACTTTAGTTGCATAGCACAAGTAGCCTATCGTCCTTAGATGACTGAGATTGGCTTTGTGCCCATGAAACATTTCATAAAGAGATCTGCCCTTCAAAGTAGGTGTAGGTAATCTATTTATCAAGTATACTGCTGATAGCACACACTCACCCCAGAACTTAATGGGTATATTACCTTGAAACCTGACTGCCCTAGCTACTTCTAGGATATGTCTATGCTTCCTTTCAACCACCCCATTCTGCTGAGGAGTATAAGGGCAGCTGCTCTCATGAATTATGCCTAAAGACTGCAACAGCTTACTACATTCATGACTGAAAAATTCACCACCATTGTCAGTCCTTACTTTCTTAATACCCTTGCTAAATTGAGTCTTAACCAATGCTATGAAGGATTTCAAGACTGAGAAAACATCACTTTTCATTCTTAACAGAAACAACCAGCACATTCTAGAGTAGTCATCAACAATTGTCAAGAAGTATTGAAAGCCATTATGTGTAACAACTTTATATGGTCCCCATACATCCAAGTGAAGTAGATCAAATATACATGATGTTCTAGACATACTCAACTGAAATGGTAATTTGGTTTGCTTAGCTAGTGGACAAATGGAACAATCAAAATAACTATCATTGTCACTGAAATTGCCATCTGTGAACAGGTGTTGCAGCACCTTTGTTGAAGGATGCCCCAGCCTGTTGTGCCACAGTATCATATCTACATTACAACCTACTTTGGAATTCTGAATCATCAACACTTTCTGATTCTGTACACCTTTCTTGCTCTGCAACTCAGCATCAACATCATAAATGTAATAGAGTCCATCAATTTCCTTACCAATCCCCCTCACCCTTCCATTTAAGAGGTCCTGAAGTACAAAGAACTCAGGAAAAAAGTTAACTGAACAATTCAATTGTTTTATTAACTTAGATATTGAAAGTAAGTTGTGTTTGAATGCAGAAACCACCAACACATCACTCAGCTTTATCTCATCAGTGATATTATAATGACCAGTGTGTGAGACATATGCAGCCTCACCATTAGGCAGATATACTCTCTTATCTGTGCATCTACTTGGCTGGCCTAGATTGTCTCCATCATGTGTCATGTGACAAGTTGCCCCTGAGTCAACTATCCACTCTCTATTTCTGTCTCCAGTGTTATTCTGTGAACTACTATTACTCATAGGAGGATTATAGGATATGGTAGTCATACCTGCCATGTAGGCTGAGTTGTCCACTGCCTTGCCTGAAGAACTTGCATCAGCATCATCTTTCTTCAACATATTCAGAATTTGATTGTACTGATTGGGGGTAAACATCAGTTGTGCAGGCAAGTTGAGAATGGAGTCATTGTTCTTCCCTCTCATCGTATGAGTAGTTGGAGCAAAATCATCAGTGTATACCTGAGAATGTGTATCAGTGTTGACATGATTCACATTCTCTTAGCTTCTAGTGTTCTGTGGCCCTCCTGACTTCTTCTTAAACTTCCAGTCAGGAGGGTACCCATTTAGCTTGTAACACTCCTCTCTTGTGTGACCTGTGATCTTGCAATGGTCACAAAGTTTTCTGAGTTGGGCACCTCTATGAGATTTATAACATTCCTCTCTCGTGTGACCTGGAATCTTACAGTAATTGCAAAACCTTTTGGACTGAAAGACTTTCGAGGCATTGTTTTTCCCTGCATACAGGGCAACCTGTTCATGTACATTTGGACCTGTCTGAGAATTGGCTGTCATTCTCTGGCTCTCATCAGCCATAACCAATGCATATGCTTTGCTCACACTAGGCAGTGGACTCATCATAAGAATCTGACTCCGAGCATGTGTATATGTCTCATTTAACCCCATTAAAAAAGCAAGTAACCTCAGATATGCTAAATGATCAACATACATTCTAGACTTTGCACAATCACATGCAGGTGGTGGGACTAAAGCATCAAATTCGTCCCAGAGTAGTCTCAATTTTGAGAAATAAACTGACACAGATGAGTTACCTTGAGTAAGAGTGCAAATGTCTCTGTGTAACTGGTACCCGCGAGAGCCATCGATTTTGTCAAACCTTTCCTTCAAATCGGACCATACTGTAGCTGCATCAGTGGCATAAATAATGCTACTAAGTAATTCCTTCGATACCGTGTTCATAATCCACGCGAGTACGAACGCATTGCACTTCTCCCATTGTTCTTCTAATTCACCACCGTAATCATCTCTTTTGCATGTCCCTTGAACAAATCCGATCTTGTTCTTCGCTCTCAAGTTGATTAACATAGATCGACTCCATAGTGCATAGTTGTTTGTTCCGGTGAGCTGCACAGATGTGAGCACACATCCCGGCGTATCAGAGGAATGCAAATGCAGAGGATGATTATGCCTTTTTTTGACTTGATTTAGGGTTAATACTTTGCCGTTTCCGGCGACATCATTCGAGGTCTCCGCCATCGATTTCGGCTTCTCACAGAGCCGTTGACTTCACTTGAGTTAAGCTTCGATTAGCCTGAGCTCTGATACCATGAAGAAATCTGTGTCACCAGTAGTGACTGGTGACCTAAGAAGAAGAAGAAGAAGACGACTTGGAGAGGAAGAAGAGAAATGTGAAGTACTGAAGATGGAAAATGGAAAGTGTATTATCTGTATAGCCACAGTACAGAAAGTGTTTATACAAGTATATAAGGAACACATTATTAACATGTACCTTTACACACATAACTACTACTCACTAACTAACCAATTAACTACTAACCAACTCTTAACCACATTTAACCTCCTAATCTATTTAATAACTTCAACAATTTTGTCCAATGCATATTCTAGGACCCCAGGTAAATGGGAAGAATGTCACTTGAATCTTCGTTGCACTTGAAACTCCTCCTCGAAATCTCACTGGGTTGAATTTCTTTGCATCTTCACCCCATATCTCTTCATCGTGGTGCAATAAGAGCACTGGTAAGGAGAGCAGCACACCTGCTGGTAGAGATATATCTCCTAATACAGTGTTTTCATTAGTCCGTCTGGCAACTGTCTCTACTGGAGGATATAGCCTCAAAGACTCGTACAAGATCATTGTCACCTGCATAACAAAGTTCTCCTCCATAAGTTATATACACTTATCATGAGCACGCTACCCAATTGCAATTTTTGTTTTTTAATGTGATGTCATGGAACACCATCAAGAATTCTTTATTTTAATATGTATGATTGTTTAAATTTATGTTACATGTTTAAAATTTAGAAAGTCAATTAAGTACTTTATATATTTTTAAATATATTTCAGGTTTTTTATTTATTGTAATTTGTAACACTTTTTACTTTATTTTGAAATAATGTAGGGTACTCTTTTCCTTCCAATTTATGACACAATAAAATTTGAAAAGTCAATCTAATTTTTAATATTTTAAGTCATTAATTATTATTATTGTTAAGTATGGCCCAATTTATGGCATAAAGAATAATCTAGAAAAGTTTGGAAGGATCTAGACATGTGTGGAATTCTTTACAGGAGACTGGAAGGTTCTAGAGACGTGTGAAGTTCTCTAGAGAAGTCTGGAAGATTTTAGAAGAATGTGGATCTTAAAGGAGGAACCTGGAAGGTTCCAAAGCATTCAAGATAGGTGTAGGGAATTCTTACCTTTATAATACTCTCATAATGTATATAATATTCAAATTGTGTGTTCCTCATTTTGTTACTTATCCTGCATTTATTCTTCCATATTATCAAAATTTTCACTTTATACACACTTCCGCTCCACTCTCAACAATTATAACACTGTGTATGTGCATTATATTATGGAGGAGGATTTGACTCTGTATATGAAGGAACACTGAGTAGTGGCACCAAAATAGCTCTGAACCATCTGAACATTATGTTGAGTGGGTCCCTCCAAATGGAGGGCCCACGTGAAAATCACTTTGTCAAAAAGGAGATGGACAACCCCATTTTTCAGCTCAACAAATTTATTTGTGTCAACAAAATAGACACCTTTTTTGAATTATACGGTTGGTTGGTTAACAACTCACCAACCTCTTCTTTTTGAATTGTCAACAAGAGCAGACAAATCTTGCCTATAAAAGGAGCTCTTCATCTCCTTCATTTGGCATCAGAAAGAGAGGAAAAATAGGTCATAGAGAGAAAGGAAAAAATACTGTGTATTTTTTTTCTTCTGTGAGATATACCATATACTATAAAATAAAATAGTCTGTGAAAAAAAATAGAGTGTGTCCTTAGAAAATATTTTTCCTAAAAGAAATAGTGTGACAAAAAGAGAGACTATTTTTGGTATTTTTTGAGAGTCTACTATTTGTAATAGTAGAGAAAATTGTACACTTGTGCCTACTATTTGTAATATTAGAAGAAATATAGTTGAAGTGTTGATTTGTGGACGTAGCCCAAAAGTTTTGGGTGAA
Source organism: Solanum virginianum (assembly GCA_000787875.1). NCBI lineage: Eukaryota > Viridiplantae > Streptophyta > Magnoliopsida > Solanales > Solanaceae > Solanum > Solanum virginianum. The sequence goes on from DF365171.1 coordinate 16,606, forward strand.
CCACGTTAAATTTTTTGGTGTCTATTTTGGTTTATTTATTCCTCCTAAATTTTATTGCTCACTCTACTGCGTGGGCCCCAACAAGTGGTATCATAGCCTGGTATAGGTTCATGGCAATTGAGGTAAAGACAAGCAAAATGATCAACCTGAATGGTTCAAACTACCGTGTTTGGAAAAGCAAAATGAAGATCTTCTCATGATTACGACGATGCACTTGCCGGTATTCTCTACCATCAAATCGAAAGGATGTTCGAAGATGAGTGGGCGTTTGAGCATGAATGAGTTTGTGGATATATTCGACACTTTGTCGATAATAACATTTATAATCATATTTATAACGAAACTCATGCTAGAACACTGTGGGACAAATTGGAGCAGTTGTATGCTTCAAAGACCGGCAACAGCAAATTATTTTACTTAACTCAGTTGATGGAAGTAAAGTATCAGGAAAACACTTATGTAGCTGATCGTATGCTTCAAAGACCGGTAACAACAAATTATTTTACTTAACACAGTTGATGGAAGTAAAATATCAGGAAAACACTTCCGTAGCTGATCACCTAAATAACATAGAAGGAATGGTAGATCAGTTGTAGACAATGGGCATAAAGTTTGATGATGAGATAATTGCTCTTATGATTCTAGCTTCTTTACCAAAATCATGGGAAACTCTGAAAGTTTCTTTGACAAATACTACACCAAATGGTGTAGTAAGCATGGAAGCTATTAAGAGTAGTATATAAAATAAAGAAATGAGGCGTGAACCTCTTTCTCAGAATCAGAAGTTCTGGTTACTGAAAAGAGGGGGAGAAGCCAAGTGAAAAGTTTAAGGTCCAGAGACAAAAGTAGAGGAAAGTCAAACAAATATGTAAATGTCGAGTGCCATTACTGCAAAAAGAAAGGTTATATCAAGCAATTTTATCAAAAATTCAAGAGTGACCGATAAAATAATAGAGATAAGAAAGGAAAGGCAAACAGTGATGATGAACAAGGAAATCCTGTCTATGAGTTCAACATCAGCTGTGAGGATGATATTGTTAGTCAGTTAACCAAAGAGACGAGTTGGGTAATTGACAGTGGTGCAACTATTCATGGCACACCACACAAACAACTCTTTTCATCTTACACACATGTAGACTATGGTGTTGTAAAGATGAGAAATGAAAACTTATCAAAAGTTATTGGCAAGGGAGATGTTTATTTGAAAATGGAGAATGGCATGAAGCTTCTTCTAAAAGATGTTAGGCACATCCCCGGCATGCATCTAAATTTAATGTCTATAGGCAAGTTTTGATGATGAAGGTTTCCAAAATAGTTTTGGAAATGGAAAATGGGAGCTTACCAAAGGCTCCCTTATCATTGTGAGGGGACATAAACTCTCAAAACTATATGAGAGATAGAAACGCCATGAAGCTTTGGGTATCTCAAGAGAAGTACATTGAAAATGTACTTCAGAGATTCAATATGGACATGCAAGCAAAGGTCTCTGATATACCTATAAATGTGACGGAAAATGATAATATCGCACATTTATGGCATAAGAGACTTTGCCACGCTGGTGAAATAGAGATGTCTAAATTGGTGAAAGATAGAGTTCTATCTAATTTAGATCAGGTATCATTGAAAAATTGCGAAGATTGTCTAGCTGGGAAACAAAAAAAGTCTCTTTTCATAGTTCTCCACCTTCTAGAATAGAGAATGTTTTAGATCTAATTCATTTTGATGTGTGGTCTACTACCGAAGTCACTTGGTAAAGCCAAATATTTTGTGACCTTCATCGATGACCATTCGAGGAAGACCTGAGCTTATATCATTAAGTCCAAGGATCAAGTGCTAGAAGTCTTCGAACAATTTCATGCCTCAGTTGAGAGAGAAACTGGGAAGAACATCAAGTGTGTTCTCACAGACAATGGAGGAAAGTATATTGGATCATTTCATGCTTATTGCAAAAATCATGGTATTAGACATTAAAGGACGCCTCCAAAGACAACACAGTTAAATGATTTAGCAGAGAGGACGAATCGAACCTTGATAAAAAGAATAAGGTATTTACTCTTTTAGTCAAAGCTAGATAAATCTTTTTGGGATGTAGCACTACTTACAACAGTGTATGTCCTAAACTGCTCACCGTGTGCTCCTCTTCAATATGAAGTTCCGAAGAAAATTTGGTCAGGTAAAAATATTTCTTACAATCATTTACGAGTATTTGGGTGCAAAACTTTTGTGCATGTTCCAAAGGATGAAAGACAAAAGCTTGATGTCAGAACATGGTAGTGTGTGTTTATTGGCTATGGTCAAGATGAATTTGGCTATAGGTTCTATGATCCAGTGCACAAGAAACTGATTAGGAGTCGAGATATTGTCTTCATTGAAGATCAAACTATTAAGGATATAAATAAAGCAGACAAAGAAGGCTTTACTCCTACAGATGATTCAACAAGATTAAGGTTGAATTCTCTGACAGAAGTATCGACTCAAGTTGAAGATGAGGTTCATGATGACTATCTGCAAGATGCAGATGATGAAGGTATTCCCCAAGAAGATGAACAAGAAGAATAGGGTGTTGATGGTAGTCACACTCAACCACCAATAGCTAGAGAGTCTCCAGTACCCTTAAGAAGACCTAGTAGAAATGTGCAGCCTTCTACTAGGTACCCAGTTGATTAGTGGGTTACACTGACTGACGGGGGAGAATCGAAAAACTTCAGTGAGGCGATGAACAATGAAAACAAGGAAAAATGGATAGAAGACATGCCAGATGAAATAAAATCCTTGCATGAGAATAAAACATTTGATCTCCTGAGGTTGCCTAATGATAAAAGAACATTGAAGAATAAATAAGTGTTCAAAATCAAACATGAAGAACACGGAGTCTATTGATTATCAAAGGTTTCAGTCAAAAGAAGGGCATTGGCTTTGACGAGATATTTTCACCTGTTGTGAAAATGACATCCGTTCATACTGTGTTAGGGGTAGCTGCAAGTCTCAATTTGGAAATTCAGCAAATGGATGTGAAGACTGCCTTCCTACATGGAGATATAGAAGAAGAAATTTATATGGAACATCCAGAGGGGTTCAAAATGAAGGGCAAAGAGGATTATGTCTGCAGATTGAAGAAAAGTTTATATGGCTTGAAACAGACACCAAAACAATGGTATAAGAAGTTTGAGTCTATTATACAAGAGCAAGGCTTTAAGAAAACTATTGCATATCAGTGCGTGTTTATCAATAAATTCTCTGAAGATGATTTTGTTATCCTTCTACTCTATGTAGATGATATGCTGATCATTGGAAAAATATTTCAAGAATTAGCAGTTTAAAGATATAATTGAGTAAGTCTTTTGCGATGAAAGACCTAGGAACAACAAAACAAATTCTTGGCATGAGAATTACAAGAGATAGAAACGCCATGAAGCTTTGGGTATCTCAAGAGAAGTACATTGAAAATGTACTTCAGAGATTCAATATGGACAAGGCTAAAGCGGTTAGTTGTCCACTTGCTAATCACTTTAAATTGAGTTCCAGTATGTGCCCTTCTACTGACAAGGAGGAGGAAGAAATGGTTAGAATACCATATGCCTTAGTAGTTGGGTGTTTGATATATGCCATGGTGTGTACACGACCAGATATTGCTCACTCGGTTGGAGTAGTGAGTCGTTTCCTTTCAAATAATGGAAAGGAACATTTGACAGCTGTTAAATGGATTCTCAGGTATCTTCGAGGTACATCCAAAATATGCTTATATTTTGAGAGGCAGAACCTGTGTTAGTTGGATACACAGATGCAGATTTAGCTGGCAATGTTGACTCAAGAAAGTCTAATCAGGATACCTGATTACAGTTACAGGGGGAGTTGTGTCGTGGCAGTCGAAATTACAAAAGTGTATTGCATTGTCTTCTACAGAAGCAGACTTTTAGCAGCAACAGAAGCTTGGAAAGAGTTGTTATGGATGAAGGAATTTCTTAAGGAACTTAATGTCAAACAAAACAAGTTTGAGATGTTCTGTGACAATCTTTCACGCAAATGGAAACAATTGACTAGACAAATACGAGCCCGAATCTATACGCTACTTCTCAGTTTTAGAGGGTTGTGCATATTAAGAGTTAATCCTGCTGACCAGTAAACTTTGTTCAGTAGATAATACCACTATGTACATTTCCTTCAGTGCCCAGGAGAAGATAGATATGATGACAAAGATTCTGCCAAGGGAGAAATTCAAGTACTGTGGAATAACAATGCTTTCGCATTGTCGTTGAAAGTCATTCAGTACAAGACTTGACCTAGTGGTCAACCCAACGACTTTCGTCAACAATAGATGTATATCAAAATATCTACCTTTAACCTATATATTCAAAAAATAAAATTATTATTACAAAGAATAACGTGTAAGAAAGAGAAAATAATAAATAAATTCAGTTATAAATAAGAAATAATCTCATAGTTGAGTATATATTCAAACCCTTAAGAATTTGTATGACTTATGACCTAAGATTTATGTTTGTGTGAGGAGTTGGACAAACCAGACAAACAAATAACTCAACCATCCTACTATCAGACTATATGACTGTAATAAGATCCTTGATTTGTCTTGAAATATGTATCATTGCTCATTTCAATTTTAGCAAATAATTCTAGTATAAAAATAGTCAATGTATATTTATATTTTTCTTTTTAAATATGTAATAGTAGTGTTTAAAATAGTGTTTATTAACAAATGTTTTTAATATTCTTGATGGTATTGTTGTAGTAACTGTTATGCCGAAAAAATGTCCGACTCTTTCAGATCAATTTCCACCTTGAAAAGAAATTAATCACTCAAGATGGCCGCTAACATGCGATCGACCGACGATTAAATTGTTTGACTAACTTTGAAAATATTTGACTCATTTAAAGCATTGACTTAATTCGAAAATGGTTGACTCAATTTAAAAACATTAAGTTAATTTGAAAACATTTAACTTAATTTTAAAACATTAACTTAATTTGAAAATATTAACTTAATTTTAAAATATTAACTTAATTGGAAAACATTAACTTAATTAACTTAATTTGAAAACATTAACTTAATTTGAAAACATTAACTTAATTTGACAACATTAACTTAATTTGAAAATATTCAATTAATTTGACGAGAATTAGATTGATTTGAAAACGTTAGTTAAGCATTCCTAACTCTTGACTAAACTTAAACTACTTAAGGATTTGGGCCTTATATAAAGTTTACCTATTATAAAGAAAAATAAATTAGTGCTAAAAGACTAACGTAAATGATCAACGCGCTGGGGAACTTAATTAGATTGATACCAAATTGAAGCGACAATGTTAGCATACAGATATACAGATAAACCATACAAAATAAGGAGAAGAGAGTTGAAGAGTTTGGGCTTTTAGCCCACTAACTTGTGATACATGTTTAGAGTATATATTCGTCGTATATTGATGTATACACACTGAATTCTGCTTTAGAAAATCCATATATCAGCTTCATGGGCCTGTATCCTCCTTGTCCTAAGAATTTGTGGCTGACTCAGAGGGAGGGTGCTTTGGGCCTTTGTGGCCCAAGAAAATGCAGGACGGGGTTCCAAAGAACCCCGAAGATCATAGTTTATGCAAAAATAGGAGAAAAAGGGGTTAGTGATAATCCGACGGGCAATCCCAATAAGAACTTTAAGCAAGAAATTAGCAAAAGAAAAGTAAAATATATGCAGCCACATGTGTAGATGCTTCAACTAGTGGCCAAACTAGTGGCCAAACAGGAGATAACCATGGTGATGTTAACTATCTATTTTGTTTAGTAACTACTTACTTGAACATGCACATTAGAATCATCAATCAAACATGTAATGAGGACATTTCATATGCAGGAAACAATTGACTAGACAAATACGAGCCCGAATCTATACGCTACTTCTCAGTTTTAGAGGGTTGTGCATATTAAGAGTTAATCCTGCTGACCAGTAAACTTTGTTCAGTAGATAATACCACTATGTACATTTCCTTCAGTGCCCAGGAGAAGATAGGTGCAGACCAATATGCACAGATTATGAATAACACAACAACATGTAAACAAGTTAAATAATATCCCCCAAATAGATTAGAATGCAGCAAAAGGTGAAATAAGAAATAATCTCATAGTTGAGTATATATTCAAACCCTTAAGAATTTGTATGACTTATGACCTAAGATTTATGTTTGTGTGAGGAGTTGGACAAACCAGACAAACAAATAACTCAACCATCCTACTATCAGACTATATGACTGTAATGTACATTCTAAAGCAGGAAACAAGCACAAATTAAATTTCTAGATGGGTGTGTAACAGTGATGAATGTGGATGAGGTATGATAGTGATGGATAGAACTAAGGAGGGAGCATACCAGTGATACACATGAGTATACTAACCACTACGCAGTTGATTAAACCATCTTTCCATATCAATATACTTTAAAGCAGGATTCTAAACAATTGAAGTGGCAATGGCTGTAGTCCTATATTCTCTACTGATGCAAGGAAATGGGCCAGGAACTCATACAAGAGAAACAGAAAGGGTCAGCAACATATCACCAAGGATTGACTTCTATATTTGAATTCAATCATTTAGGCAGTGAGTTAATTGAATACCAAACAGCATAAGAAAACTGCATCCTCATCACTTGCGAACATGCAAACACAAATAGCTAAAATTTGAGAAAATACAGTCATTTACAAAATAAGTTGCACACATGGAAGTATAGAGTCAATAACAGGATGCATGGAGGGCTTTTCATGACTATAAAAAAAAGAGAGAAAACAAAAGGAACCTATTCTAACCTAAGCTACCAAAGACAGAGATGGGATGACTTCAAACTTGGTATTGAACAAGTCAAACAGGCAGTTAACAACACAGAGGTAATCAGGAACGATTATCAAATAGGACCAATGATGCTGATGACATGATTGAAGAATTATAAGAAAGAACAGCTACCCTTAAAACAGAATTAACAAATGTATAGGCTAATCTTAATTGTCATGTAATTTCTTGAGCTTAATTGAATGCAAGACTCCTACATGCCATGTTGTACATAGAAGATCAGTCAAGGAAATTGAGGGGAAAAGAATGAAACGTTCCTAACAACTATTGAATCTTATGAACAAACAATGCATCCTATCTTCCTAGATGCGAAACACAGGTACATAACAGAGACATATAGTCAATGGAAGAACAGATTCGATGGTCAATACTCATATCATTATGCAACAGTCCAGGTTAAAATAAGCTTAAACAAACTGAAACAAAGCAGCAGAACAAGGATGCCTACTGTTTATCAATAGAACAGGGAGCAAATCAACAACTAAAATGCAAGTTTAGACAATTTTCTTATCCATTTAACAGGTGCTAGGAAACATTAAACTTCAGAGCCAAGGCTTAATATTACAAGTTTGGGCAAATAAAAACAGGTTAATAAATCAACCAGACACAACAACCTGACCACACTTCTAATGGAGTATCATTATCCTCACAGCAACACAACAATAATCATTCATACTAACAGTTTAATTCGTCACAACAGTATCAAAACTAAAGCAGTGTCACAGCACTAATTCATTAATATGTATCTCATCAGATCACAACAGTCAGAAACACAGCAGCATACACCTTACTAAAACATAAAAGGTTCGGACGGAGGTATTACCTGTAACAGAACAGCGAACTGGGATAATGGTGTGCGTGACGAAGCTTTTACCACCAGAGGGTTTCGTCTATACTATCCTCGAACAGGAACCGTCAATTCCCAAACCCTCAGAAGTTTTTCGGGCTTCCTCGAACTGGTTCGATTTTGTGCGAGTTGTGAGCAAAATTTGGGGAATCAAGAGTGGTTGCCACAGTTGAGTCCGTGTCCCCTTCCCTTTGTTTCTCCTCCGTATATATATAGGTCAAATTTAGGGTTTAAAGGTGTGCGAGGCGGCGGTTGATTGACCGCGAGGGATGCACGTGAGGGACAGGGGGTTATGGGTGAGTGCGACCTGTGGCGTGTCAGATTTGACAGAGTATGGGCGATGGCAGGTGGACGTTGCAGGTTGTCGGGTTGGACGTTGGTCGTGTTCGGTGGTTTTCGGTCAAAGAAGAAAGCACGAAGAAGGAGAAGATGGTGGAAAGGGAGGAGGAGGTGAGCGTGTGGTGGTGAGGGGGGTCGCCGGCGCTTGGCTGGGATTTTGGGTTTAGGGTTTTGGTCGGCTAGGGTTTTTGGGTTTCTTCTTCTGAAGAAGAAGAGAAATGGGAAAGGGGATGGGGGTTTTTGGGAATTAGGGGCGCGTGGCAACACGCGCCCGGCTAAAAAATATATTATTTTTTTATTATTATTATTATTATTATTTATTATTTATTTTTATTATTATTTATTTTTATTATTATTATTATTATTATTATTATTATTATTATTATTATTTTAATTTAAAATACTTATTTGTTATAAAAATAGACAAAAATCCCGTTAAATAAAATGAATAAATTATTAATGGAGGGTAAAAATTTGGTGTCAACAGTAACTTAACTTATTATTATGGTAGAAAATATATTTATTTAATGTATATTTATATATAAAAAATATAAAATATTAATAAGTTAAGGGTAAACCTTTTGGTAATTCAACTTATAAATAATAGATAAATAATGATGATATAATGGTAATTATTAGTACGTACCATAGAATGCTTTTGTATATTGACATATATGAATTTAATTTTTAGAGTTTATTAAGGATTTTAAAAAAATATTTTTAATGGCAGTAACAATTGACTAAATAATTAAATATGAGTTAGACTTTATAAAGGATTTTTTTTATTTTTTTAATGGCATTATTGTAATAACTTAACTTTGTAAGGGTATTTTGGTATTTCAACTTTCAACTTTTTTGTTTCCACTTTTAGTTATACTAGTTCTGGAAACGTGTCTTGCACATTTATCCCAAAAACTTAATCCAATTATGTCATATACGATTAATTTGATGCAATATATAGGACATAATTATCAAAAAATAAAAGAATACAATATTTAAGTTGACAAAAGAGAAGAAGATTAAAAATAACAAATTAGGAACAAAGAAAAGCTCGTAATTCCTCAAACTTACTCTCTATCTCCCTAACAAACTAATTCTTTCTTTTATAACTTTATTTCGACATAAAAAAATTAAATGATTTATAATATTAGGCAGATCATATAAGTGATCATGATTCTTTCAATTTTGTTACACAAAACATAAAGGAGTTATTTTTAAAGAAAAAAAATTATTTTTTAAAAATAATTTTAAGAAAATAAAGAGTATTTTCGCAACCTAAGTTTTGACACTTTATTGTCAAAGGCATCTAAGAAGAAGGTTGCTTTCAAATTTTTTTACTCATGCGTCCCATTTTATGTGACACCCTTTGACTTGGCATGATGTTTAAGGAAAAAGGAAGACTTTTGAAACTTGTGGTCTAAAATCATTCTTAGATATTTGTGTGGTTGAGAATCGTTTAATTGAGGGTAAATTTTTTTTTAAAAGTAAATTGTTTCCTATTTGAGTAAAATGACGTTTTTTTTAGACGGATCAAAAAGGAAAGGGAGCGGAAGGGAGGGAGTAGTAAATAATTGAAGCCATTTGTTATAGTCAAAATACAAATAATTTATCGCAATCTTTCTGGGACTATTTGAATTCTACTACAGGACTTCCCAATTGTTGGATCAGTATGCCATCTGTTAAAGTTTTCAATATGCCATCTGTTAAAGTTTTCAATAGCTCTGAGTCCCCTGAATTGACTCCTATTCTTCGGAGCAGAAAGGATACCACTCTGTTTCTCCTTGGCTTCTATGGTGTCCGTGAAAGTACCATAGACTATTTTCTTAGTATCCTCTTATCCCGCATCAGCAGCTCCGGCAATCTAGGTTATCCCGAGGTAGTTTGGTCTGCTAACCAGCACCATCCAGTAAAAATCAATGCAACCTTGCAACTAGGCCATGATGGCAACTTGGTCTTGACAGACTCTGATGGCACTCTTGTTTGGTCCACTAACACTACTGGCAAATCTGTTTCCGGCTTAAACATGACAGAAATGGGAAATCTTGTGCTCTTTGATAAGAGAAAGCGCGCAATTTGGCAGTCTTTTGATCATCCAACAGATTCCTTGCTTCCGGGGCAGAAGTTGGTTTCTGGGCAGAAGCTGATATCAAGCGATTCAGCATCCAATCCGTCTTTTTCTTTTACTGTTCTTAACGGAAGCCTGGTGTCTTCAATAGATACCAACCCACCTCAGTATTTCGTTGCTATAACTCGGGTTGACACTGATTATAGTCCTCCTTACAGTTTTGACGGTCGAACCTTTACTGCTCTACCTAATTATACATCAGAAACCCAATTCATAAAACTTTTGCCTGATGGACGTTTGCGGTTATACCAGTCAG